>NNCB01000013.1:0-40377 GCA_002317545.1 Scenedesmus quadricauda | reverse complement strand
CTATGCTGCCCATTCATACAAGGGCTCATACCTATACCCAAACCCTGAACCCTTCAACCCTAAACCCTAAACCCTAAACCCAAAACCCCAAACCCTAAACCCTAAAACTAGTGAATCCACCTCATCAAGGGCTGGCTGGTGCGGCTGGTGCCACAGCACAACTGCAGGTGCAACAGTTCTCAGGTGTGCAGGGCTTGACTCAGCATGGTGTCACTTGGGCGGTGTCACTAGTGACATTTGATCACGTGGGTGCCAACCTGTGACGTCAGCAAGACTCCAAGGGGGTGAACCCAGTACCCTGCCTGCCCAACTAAATGAGCATTCAGTCCATTTGTTTGTTTCCCAACTACCCCGAAGACAAGAAGGACAAGCACGCCACCGAAAGCCACCGGGAAGGTACCTTATACCTGCGCGCGCTCAGTACCATCAAGGAGCGTTTCCCGGATCTGGCCCTGATGACCGACATCGCCATGGACCCCTACAGCAGCGATGGCCACGACGGCCTGGTGGAAAACGGCGAGATTCTCACGACGCATGACTAAACCTCGGGCGTCATGGCCGTGCGCCCATGGCGCGGGCCGGGGCGGATATTCTCGGTCCCAGTGACATGATGCTCGGTGGTGTACCTGCCTTGCGCACATCGAAGGGTTGACAGCAGGTGCCAGGATCATGCCTCACTCTATGGGCTGAGTCGTGGTGACGTCAGCGGCATCAACCTCGCGCGTATCGACTGTGCAGCCTCCACTGGCAGCTGCACGCCTGTGGGTGTGGGGGTGGGGTGAGTGTGCTGTGCACTGCCTTGGGCAAATCTGCAGGATACAGCACTTGTCACCCCGTGTCAGACTGCTGCCCAGCCTGCACAATTCTGCGCTGTGGCTGTTGGGGGCGGTTTCGAGACAGCATGCAGCCTTGCCACAAGCAGTGCCACGCATGGGGCGGGGTTGGTGTGCTGGGAAGATTCTTGGCACATCAGGTGATTTGATGATGCTGGCTTTGCGAGCATGTGGCTGTGTGTGCTTGGTGACAGCCCTCCACCATGCCTGCCGCACCTTTCCATTCATTGGGTTGAACCGCCCCTCAAACCCACCAGACACGCCCAACGCGTTTCAGGACCAGGTGGAACGCTGCAGCCACCATAACGGGCTCCCAGTCTTACAAGGGCTCACACCTAAACCCAAACCCTGAACCCTTCAACCCTAAACCCTGGCAACAGCGTTATATGACCAGGAAGTTGATGCAGCTAGGTATCTCAGCTGGCACAGTCCACTTTCAGGTCAGCAGCCGGGTACACAGTTGACACTACGTACCTTCACACTGGTGGTAGGCGAACTCTTCGGCGATCGAGTCTAACTTGTTTCGCTAAGTCTTGCGGTACGTCATTGACTTCTGTGTCAGTTAAACTCCAAGAATATGCAGGGGCACGCGCTGAGCATGAGACCCGCACCGGGCGGGCCGCGACGGCGTAAGGTGCTGAGCCTGCACGAGCTGACAGCAGCAGCTGCAGGCCCTTGGTTGCAGAGGGTGTTGTACCGAATGCTTGCCTGGCCAATGAGCATGAAAATACTTTTAAGGGTTCCTTGAGATAAAACAGGTCTGCATAGCGGCAGATCGCCGCGAACACCGGTCCAACAAGCAGCACATAACGAAACAGCAAGCGCAGAAGACTGAGCATTGCACAGGTAACGATTCTCGCAACAATTGGCCTGCATGGCGCAACATACAGGTGGACGCGACCGCGACCACTCACTGCTCGTGCCGTGCTGCTTGCGCACACATCCTTCAGGTTGGCAACGAGGACTGGACCTCTGCACGGCGCACGGCCTCTGGGTACTGGCCGTTGCACAGCAGCTGTGAGTGATGTTTGGCCATGGGGCAGGGAGGGCACACGCGGACTGCATGCACCTGAACAACATAAACAGGCGCACGAGCACAAGCCAATGCTCCACATGATTTTGTTGCATGCCCGGAGCTGTTCTCTTCGGTGCCAAGAAGTCCAAGGAGGCGCCTAGAAAGTGGCCGACAGGGTGCCGAGCCCCTCATTCAAAGTACCGCTGGGTCTGCTTGTGATCTCCGGGCTGTCAGCCTTGAGGGCGTCACGCCTTTGGCAGGCATCGAGGTCTCCTCGGCGTATTTCTGGCCATCCAGGCGACGCGCGTCAAGTGCGTGTGCTTGTTGATCGCAAGATTTGAAGGCAGGGTGCATCTCTTGCCATATAGCATGCCAGCTGAGGCAAGCGCGCGCGCTTTGACCTTGCCAACCCCACTTCGAATGCAGAAGTCATTGGCCCAGGGAGTCGCTACCAGATCGATGCAACGATTGCGGACGCCTATCTGGTTTCACGGCTAGATCCGAACTTGATCATTGGCCGTCCTGTCTTGTACGTCGTGATCGATGTTTTCAGTCGCCTGATCGTCGGAATCTACGTGGGGCTGGAGGGACCATCTTGGGTGTCGGCGATGATGGCCTTGGCGAACAAGGTTGTATTGCGCCGCATCCGCTGGTCATACGCTCCTTCATCAACGGGTGGGCAACTTGGACAGCCACAGGTCCCATGAGGCAAGGATGGCATGGTTACTGCGGCCTGCCACTGGACTGGGGCTGTGTGTCTGTACCACATGTCTTCTCAACAGGTCCCCATGCCCTCCCCACCACAGGAGTTTTGGTGGCCCGGCTTCCCTGTTCTCGTTTACTTCAAGGTGGGCCGCGAAACAGCAGAAATGCAGAGCTTTGGCTAACACGCAGAAGCCTTGTGTCGCCGATGATCCTTACGCGTTCCTTCAGCGTGCTCTACACCCTGCCCCAGTTTTCGTAAATGTATCGTGCTGTCTTACTTGTCTGACATCCTGCCAGGAGAGTAAGACCAAGCCAGATGGCCAAATTCATTTTTTCCGGCAGGCCGCCCACGTTGTGGTGCGACTTGATCGTAACAGACGGTCCGTTAACAGATACCGATTCGATCACATCAGGGTAAATAGTGCCCTGGCCCAGGAAACTTACGTCTTGTAAGTGATGGGCTTCTTCCTGGAAAATATCGATAAACAGGCCGCAGCTGTACTACGTTTTGGTTCAGGATGCTGACCCTCCAAGACCGGCCATAGAAGGTGACAGCCCTGTATTCGAAAGCTCAACTCCCCTAGTGAGTACCTGAGTACCGCAGGACACGAGCAATCCGGCGGGAATCTGGGGGGACCATCCTCCAGGCTAAATTACACTTTGAGGCTGAGTGGCGGCGGTGCGCAGGAACTCGGCCCATGGTGGGGGCTGGGGCAAAGACTGGCGTGTGGCAGGGCTCCCGACAGCACTGCAGCTGAACAGCTGCTTCAAGCGGACTCAGCAGGAAAGGCGAAAAAGGCCACACAGTGCAGATGAGGCACGCCCTGAGCAATCTCACTTTATCTTTCAGACTCCTGGGCGAACCATGCACTTGATGCACACAACTCCCATCAGAGCCGGCGGGCATTGATCTTGGGACACAAGACCAGGCACATCAGCAGCTGCCCTGACTCTCCTGGGTCCATGCTGCCGGAGGGTGTCCGCACCTTTACCTGAGTAAAATGCGTTTTTTGACGTCTTTTGTGCCGCTCGAAATCGCCCTTGGCGTCTTCGGCTTCTGCATGCGGGGCGCAACGTCAAGGTGGGCGAGGAAGTGATCGTCACGGCTTTGCCGTGACCAGCTGTGATCTTCGCTATGATCGGGCGAACGGCCTGGTGTCTGCATGAAGTACGGTGCGAAGAACCTGCTCATCACCAATCCGCGCGACATGCCCGCATTCGTCAAGGAGCTGAAGAGCAACCGTTTTACTGCGATCACCGGCGTCAACACGCTGTTCAATGGCCTGTTGAACACCCCCGGTTTCGATGAGATCGATTTCTCGCCCCTGCACACGCGCCGCGCAAGGCATCATGTGTAAAGTGGCGCAAGACAGAACCCCTGGCCCTGCGGCAAAAGAAAGACCGGCGCTTTACCGGCCTGATGCAGCTGCTAATGGCCTGGTCCGTACCAATTGTCTCTCGTACATGCCCTCGATGATCAATATGCCAAAGAATTAGAGCAAGAGCGCAGCGTTGCGGCGGCAGCGGCGGAGCGCGCCAATGCGCTTGCCGCCGAGGCGGACGGGCTGCAGCGCGACACTGATCACCTGCGGGGCGCGGCCGAGTGCTGGGCAGGAACCAGGAGGAACTGGCTCAGCAGAATGCAGCAGCTGTTGCTAACCAACCTAGCTGAAGGACAGGGTCGCGCAATGGTGCGCCGATTTTTGATCCGGAAACAGGTAGTAATTAAACTGGATGAAAACGGGCAGCAAGTTTTGTACCAATTGCTTGATGGGTTCTACAGCGATCCAGAGTTTACCGGAAAAGCAGCGCGTGGTTTGCACCGTTGACGGGGACGCAGCCATTGGTGTTGTTCTGACAGGTCGTGTATTGTGCAGCGACGCTGCAAATCGCGCACTGTGGGATGCGTCAGTTACCAGCCATCGCTGGCTTTGATGCCGATTCGCACCATGGCGTCAAATTTTTAGTGCAGATGACGGAGATAAGCGCCAGCGGGAAGCCGAGCAGCGATTTTCGCAGAGCTTGCAGCCTGCGCGACCGCGTGGCGGGCGTGCTGCAGCGCATGTTCAGCAGCGAGATTGATGAGGGCGCCGCTGTCGAGGCACTGCGGGAGTTGGGCTGTGAGGTGACCTTCGTGCCCGACACAACAGCAAGGACAGAGCAGTCTCATACCAGGTGAGGCATTGGCGTGTGAGATGCTTGGGCGAAGCCCTGCAAGTGATCGATGCAGCATCGGCGCTGTATGCGTGTGCGCTTGTGCTGGCAACGCATGCGCCTTTTGCTGGCCATGCAGCAATCAGCGGAAGCATGAGCGCTCACACGCATCTTGTGGCCGAAACTCGCCCACGCTGCAGCGAGCCATCCTACACGTTTGCACCCAGCCTGCTCCTTGATACCCCGCCAAGATGGCGCGGCTCATGCAGGCCGCGCTATCGCAGAGCACGAGCGGCGCACTCTCGCCGCGCCTTTTGGAGGGGTCCTCGTCAACAGGCAGCCTCACTCCTCGATTTGCACGCGACAGTGCCAGCCAGCGTGCCATGCAGGCCACCCTCAACATTTCTGGCGCTAGCAGCACTTCCGGGGCCAGCACACCACGCTGCACGCTGTCATGGCTGGGCGGCGCCCCAGAGAGCACAGGGTTGGGCTTTAGGTGCGTGAATGGGAGTTGAGCAGCAGGGTAGTTGAGCGCGGATCGAAGTGCGGTTCAGGCCCAAATATTATTTTTCTTACGCTGGAAGGGTACTTTTGCAAGGACGAAAACCTCAATGAGCGCAGCCTGGTCTAGTCTGTCCCGGAGCAATGGATGCGTCGAGCAGGGCGGCAACCTGGTGTTTGCATCCCGGGCCAAGGTGAGCCACCGGCGCTCGAGATTTGCTAGTGGGATCAGGCCACAACATGCAGGGAACATCTTTCAGCATCACGGACAGGGTGAGTCTCACGTAGGATGTGCTTGCACGCTCGCCACTCAAAGGCAACCTTCTCCCGTGTCCCCTTCTCGTATAAACCGCGCGCGGCCTGAAGATAACGGCGTAAATCATTACAGATCTTGGAAAGTTTCCGCCATGCGCTTATCGCCGAGAGTAGATTAGCGCAAGCGTATCAGCGGTCGCTTCGATCAGGCGATGGCGCGGCAAGAGGACACCGGCAGCGATCTGGCGGGTCAAGGACCTGGTGGCGCGCAAGTGAATTCTTCTGTGCGTAGTGCCAATGAAACCAGCTTTGTTTGCGGTTAGAATCTATCTGCCTAATCAACCACAAGCTTTCCACAGACGTTCCTTTGAGATACCGTGAAATATTTGCGAATTCGGACAGCCGATTGCAGTGCCCTTGCCTCCATGAGCTCACAATCACCCTTGACCATCATGACGTGTACCTGCAAGCAGACTCAAAGGACACGTACATCGCAAGATAAGCACATGTGCCAATTGGTGTTTAATGGTTTTAATAGCGTAAACATACTCTTTTTATGCTATTAATTCTGCAAGCAACGAAATCTTTTGCGGAGTACCCGGGCTTGACTCCAGGCGGGTGTGCCTGCCTGGGGGATGAACAAGGTGAAAGTGTCGACCCTCTTGACGGACTGGCATGTTCCTTGGTGCAGCGTGTGGTTGAACACTCAGCACCCCACACGCAGATTGTCACCGTGATGCTCGGGTACTTTAACAAACTGTACGCTGTCCCTGTCCCTGTCACAATTGTTGCTGCAAGGGTGCAAGGGCCTCCCTGGCCAGCCTGGCCTGAGCATTGGCAACTTTGCCCTGTGAGGGCGCCGTCGCCGCAGGATGGCTGGGGGTACGGCTGGTCGCTCGATAACATCAGCCGCATGGCGGTGCATCGATCGCCGTCGGTTTGCCGCAGGCGCTGCAGCACCGCGCTCGTGACTGTGCGCGCTCATGGTTTTGCGCGCCATAGCCATGTCCCCCGGGTGAGGCGCATTGCTCCCGTGCGGGTGCAGGCCACCGGCTACGCCAGCATATGCATACCGTCCTGGAGGTGTTCGCGTGCTATTGGAGAATCTCAGGAAGCTGGAGGGGCAGGTGCGGGTATGCGCTTGCAGGCAGGGTGCGGGTTGAGCCCTGAACAGCCTAACCAGAAGGAGTTTTTGCTCAATTCGATGATAACCGCCTGGGTATGCGCCCTATGGGTAACCTGGATGTCTTATGAGCCGAGTCACGTCATCGCGTAATCGAGATAGGACGTCTTCATTTCATCGACGATGTTGATCGATGACACGCCATCCTCGGACGGCTGCATAGGCGTATTTTCTTCGGTCAAGACCCGGCCTTTTTCTGCTCTTTCGGGAGATGGATTTGGCCTAGCCGATGACGGGTGGAAAGACCAGCGATTCGGTCATTTTCCGGCCAAATTTTTGCGGGCTGAAAAGGCAGGCACCAGCCACTCTCCACCCGCAAACCCCTCACGTCCGCATACTGCCTTCAGCAACTGCCGTGTGGCATCATCCCTACCACTACTACCATCTCGCCAGTATCGGCATACACGCTCGGCCAACCTTTCGCATCCTGAAAACTCGGCAAGGCAAAGGCGATGCGTTTTTCGACACTCGAAGCGATCTGCACCGAGCTCGACCAGCGCGACGTCACCGCTGGCGTGCCGGCCGAAGCTGACACCGCACCGGCGCGGTGACACCATCCCTTCCGCCTCCCCCGGCCGACCGAGCGAAGTTTCTCCGGCGGACGGGCAAATGTATCGCGGCGACACGTTGACGAAGCTTGCTTCGAGGTCACGTATGCAGACGGGCGCATCAACTTCCCTGTCGTGTCGCAATAGAGACAAACTTGGGACAAACAAATTGCAAACAAGTTGACTGTGACGGGGTCTATTTGGGCCTATCCGGTGGCATTCGTAGTTCTCCTTTGAGACGTCTAGTCCAGTGGGTCGAGCGCCCTCTGTTGCAGCGCTCGCGGCCGACTCTCATCTTCATGACCAGCCATTTGCGCGACCTCTTCCCAAGAGCATTCTGGTTGTTTTTAAAAAAAACTCCGTCGTAGCATAAATCCATCAAGACGGTATACTGAATCATAAGATGCGATAAGTAGCCTCGTTCAATATAGATCAACTCTTCGATTTCATCAGATCTGAAGACTTTCCTGTGTCGCAAAGTCGCGCACTTGCTACTGGAATGCTTCGCGTTATCGAAGCGAGAGACATTACCAGCGGCTGGAACGATCTGCAGAATTCAGTGGCATGATGGCTCTCTGCGGCCGCAGCGCATGCGCTTGCAGGCACGCACCGCTACCGCACCACCGACATCTGAGAGCGACGCCAGCTCATTGAAGACTTGCTGTTGCGCAAGCCGCTGGTACATGCCATGGCGACGCGGTTATAGACATTCGACCATTCGGGATGATGGCCATCCCCTTAGGGATGCTGGGCACGACCTGCTCGTGCAGGCCAGTCGGCGCTGGCGAAACCTGCGAATTGCGGTGTAGCGCTGCAGCGCATCAAGTCGGATTACGACTTCTTCGGTTTCGGTTCGACCGACAGCGAAGGCCAATATCGACAGCGTCTATGCGCTGGGCATCGTTCAACAGCGCCAGTGGACCTGCTGCGCCTCACCACCCAGGCAGCCAGTTCGGCGGCGCCACAACCCTTGGCGCCAACGCCAATTATTCGCCCAATGATGGCGCGACGCCACGGGAAATGTCCGCCAGTAGGCGAAGGTGTTCAAGGCTGCCTTCGCTGCTACCAGCTTTACGACACTTCAGCGGCTATGTGGGCGGCCTGCCCACCACCGAGGACCTCAAGCAGCTGCGCAGGTATGCCAGGCTGGATTGCGTAGCGACCCGGCGGCCAGCAAGCCGCACAAGAAGTCAGCGGAGAACAAGGCACGCACTCTGGTCTCTTCCATGTGTTCACAGGCCTGCTCCTGTGGTGCATGGTGTCGCTGCAGCCTCCTCTGTTGTCGCCTGCAACAGGACCTGCCAGGTTGTTTTGGACCGCTGGGCGTATCTGTGCGCTGATGTCGTCTGGCGCATGCCGCTGCAGTCGCGAGGGCTCTGGTGTTGGACGAGGCGGACCAGCTCAGGCAAGGTGATCTATTCGAGTGGCATGGTGCACGATCAGCGCCAGTGTCAAACCGGTAAACATCTGGATCTGTAGCAGCACCGGCTTGCAAACCTTCCAGACGTGCCGGGTTTTCCGTGGCTACGACGTGTAATGTATTACTTGGGTTGTGTGCCCTGACACTCTACATCTATGCATTTGCCCTGACACGAAACTTTTGGGTTGGTTTCGCGCACCCATGCGGTGACGTGCACACCTTATGCCTCCCTCCACCCACCATTCACACGCCTACCTCACCCTTCACACACCTACCTCACACCCCTGCTCGTGGGACACGTGCATTCACAAGCACGCACGCACGTTGCGCACACGTATGCAGCGCACACGCAAGCGCTCACATATGAACGACGCACACATGTGCGCATACACTCGCGCGCACAGATTGAGGCGTTCACACCCCTTCTCGGCATATGGCCGTTTGGTGCGGCCGTCTGAGGGTATCTTCCCTGGCCTTTTAGCAAACGGTTGCGGATCTGGGCCAGGTTGTTGATGTACCCGTAGTGAGCCGCCCAGTTGCGGGTTTACGTAAGTTCTACCGCGTTGTACTGGACACACGGGGCAGCGTGCCGCTAGATGCAGCAGCCGCACCAGCGCAGCCGCAGCATCCGCGAGCGGCGGTCGAGCTCTATTTCCAACCGCTGTACAGCATGCACGAGGAACGGCTGAGAGGCGTTCGAGGCGCTGATCCGCTGGCCGCATGCCGAGGTGGGAATGATCAGCCCCGTAGAATTCATACCGCTTGCGGAGGAGACGGGGCTGATCATCCAGATCGGCGAATGGGTGATCCGCGAGGCATGCCGACAGGCGGCATCGTGGCCGGGCGATCTGTCGGTGGCGGTGAACATCTCGCCCAAACAGTTCACCAGTCCCAACCTCGCATCGGTCGTTTTGTCGGCGCTGGCGTCGTCGGGGTTGCGCGCACCGGCTCGAACTCGAAAGTCTACCGAGACCATGTCGCTGCCATGAACCCCGCTTCGCAGGCAGTTGTTTTCTGCAACCGCAAGCCAGCTGCTGAGTGGCTGGCTCGGCGGCTTTCCTCGGCTGGCACCCATGATCTGTCGCGCTTCGACCTGACCCAGCCCGAGCGCACGCGGCCATGGAGGCGCTGCGTGAGTTTCGAGTCGTCTGATGGTCGCACACATCCGGGCGCGTGGAGTTAACTTGCAGCCATTGAACCCGAGGGGATTGCTCGAGGCGGGAACAAAGGCAGATGACCTTGTTCCAAACTCGTGGCGCTGCAAAATTCCTGCTTTCGACCGTGGTGTGTCTGTGGCGCTTGTGACCCACGCGAGCTGGAACGGCTGCTGGGCTACGCGGCAGATGCGCGCTCGGTGAGGAAAGGGTTTTGTCAAAATGAAGGATTATGGTTTCTTCTTACCGATGGACGCTAAAGGCAAACAAGTATTGTTGAGCGGAGATGCTTTCGCAGGCCTCGCCTTGTTCCCATGTGTCCTCAAAGTAACCATCGTCAGCCATGGTCGCCATCCGCTCGAGGTTCTTCGCGACGAACAGCAAATGCGCGCTCTCCGAACTAAATTCCCTCCGAATTTCGGTTTTCCATCATGAAGGTGACGAGGGTGCGAAAGATGCTGTTGTAGAAATCGTCGACATTCTTGTCGCGCACCGTCACCCGCACCGCCAGTTCGGCATCGCGCGCCGCAAAGCTGTCGAGCGCGTCGTGGTCAGTTCGAGCGACGATCGACATCAGCAGCATGAGAAGCGGGCTCCTCGACGGCGTCTGGTCCATCAGCGCGACGCGCTTGGCAGATTTGGCAGCACTGGCAGGCGTGGCAGCACTGGCAAGCCTGGCAGGCGTACTATGCAGGGGTGCACCAACAAGTCCTGCCGTCACTGCAGCCCCCGCAGCAGCAGCAGCAGCAGCAGCAGCAGCAGCAGCAGCAGCAGCAGCAGCAACACAGTGCCGCTGTAAACGACGCTTGGCCCCGAGGTGCGCCTGTCAATTGCCCCTTGAACGGCGATCAATGGGAGGGGCAGGTGCAAAGGAGGGCAGCATTCATGCCAGCAGCGCGGAGGGCAGTGACGACGAGAGCGGCTGGGAGGTACCTGGCGATGATGAATTGGATGGTCATGCGGCCGCCTTGCGTCGGGCTTATCGTGGCAACGGAGCAGAAGGGGTCAGCGACCAAGAGCAGGCGTCGGGAGACGGCAGCACTCGAGCAAGCCACGTCAGCGTGCTGACCCACAAGCCGGCTGCTCTGTGGTGCCAAGTGTGGCCGTACATTGGCCAGCAGTAGCCCCTCCCAGGCAACAGCAAGAGACCCAGCAGCAGTGACGAAGGTGCCAGCTCGAGCTGCTGGCATGCGCGGGGTGCCCCAGCCTACTGCAGGAGAGCGCGAGCAGCCGCACATGCGCTGCATGCCAATGCCGCAGCTGGCATCATGCGTACCTGCGGTGGCATACGACTACAGCACTTGGTGCACGAGTTTGAGGCGTGGCGTGCCTGGACCGTGTGGGCCTCAATGGCATAAGCATCTGGCCCATCATGGACTGTTCTGCGCACCAATTTGCAACATTGTAAATTGACCAACCTGGCACTGTGGCTGTGACAGGCCCGTGCAGGCTAACCGTGCTGTATGACATGGATTACGTTGCATGATGCGGAACTCTCATGGTCTGTGCGACATCAGAATGCGGCTAGGCCAAGAAAGTAAAATCCAGGTTGCAAGGAGGTCTGACGGAGGAGCAGAAAGCATGGATAATGCACACATCTTCGAAGGAGGTCCGACAAATGGCTAAGCACTCAACAAGTGGCAAACGCATCACCCTGCTCGCATCACCGCCTTCTGGCAGGCAGCTCGACGCGCACGCGATGCAGATCTTGGTCTGTTTGTTCATGCCTAAGGAACCCCTGCAATGTGGTTGGTTTAATGATTCTCATGGCCCGAAGCCATGGCGCGCCACTAACGATGTTTCGCCCCGGCTTGTCAAAGCAAAAAAGGGAGAAAAACGCCCCACTGACTTGCCAATTTGTGTGACTAATTTGGCCGGCGAATTGCAGTGGAAGTGGGCAGAACCCAGGCCGACAGTGCCACCTGGATGCAACGAGCAGCTGTACAGGCGGGACAGCAAAACGAACCAAGATTGTAGCACTATATCGCAACTTGCGACTATGGCAATCGGCCCGCTGGCCCCTGACATTGAGCATGGCAAGCCTATCTGGGCTACCTGGGTACACACCCTGAGCGAGTGCAGACCCCTTGGCTGCGCCAACATGGTCGCCCAGAGGCTGCGGCACCAGTGCCATGAGCGTAATGGCCTGCATCAGTGATCGACCAGTATGTGCTGAGGAGGTGATGCGTTCCTGAGTGGAGCCAATATTGGTGTGAGCAGGGATGGACAGGGCGTTCACAGCGGCGTGGAGGCTCGATGGAGTTGCCGTGGCCATTAGCTCCCAGCCTTCCCCCTCCCCCCAAAAAAAACGAATTCGGCCACCTAATTGGCCCCAGTCCCTGGCTTGGGTCATGACAAAAATGCCCTCCTTCCGGGTTTCCACGGCCGCCAAAGTTCAGAACAGGTCCAACCAATTTGTGACCTGGCCAAATACGTGTATACTGCAAGGAGCGAAGAAAATTTCCTACGGCCAGCGTGCCCTTACCCTGGAGCTCCTCGACCACATGACAAAAAAAGGCTGTCTCTTCAAGGTACTGCTTTCAGTACCACCGTACCGCTTGCCGCCAGCAAGTCAGCCTTGTCGATGTACGGGAGTTGCTGTCTGAGGCTTTAGGTTTTGCCGTCTACGATGCTTCCCGATGATATCAAGTACCCGCATGTCCAGCGTGGCGCGTTGCCCAGCAGCATGGAGAGCTGCTCGGCCGCTCCTGGTGATCTTTAAGCGCTTCATGCTCAGCTATGCCTGTAGTGTGTTTACGTCGGCAGGTTCCTCCAGGTGCACTTTGTATCACCCTCCGCTGGGGCCCCGAAGGGGAAGAAGGCAAGGCGTGTCAGCACAGGAGCGCTGGACCGAAGTGTGTGTTGTTTGCACTTTTCGGAGCTTGGTCGCTCTTCGCTGGGACGGCAGAGCTACACCTTTTATGAAGAAACGTACAAGCTGGCGCTTTTCCGGGGGCGTCCCGCCGCCAGCCTGTACTAACCGAATTTTATTGTCCCAAGTACTTTAGTGAAAGCATGGTGATGTCGTCAAACTGCGAAGCACTCCCGATAAACTTCATGAGTTCGGCCAGGGTTGATTCGTTGATTTCCTGCGCCTTTTCGAAGTTGTTCTCCTTGTAAGCACCCTGTAACCGCAATAAGCTGTGCTGATCGTCACAGGCGCCACCTGCGGTGCAAAGTGCACCAGCAGTCATCTTGTAGGCTGCGCAAGGCGAGCGCAATGAGCCTGCAGAGGCTGTGGGTTGCGTCCCGACCCTTCTGCTCTTGACAAAAAATACCAGTCACTCACTTGGGTAAGAATGCAAAGTGAATGTCGCCGTAGTTGGCTGCATCCGCCCGCTCGCGGGACGCGACGACTGCGGGCCGTGCATGTGCTGCATCGCTCCAGCCATGGCTACCCGAAAGCAGGCCGCGCATGCTGTCCATCATCTATCCCCAGTCGCAAACATCGGCCCTTGTCATGCACCGGAACTGGTAAAAGCGGCGTAAACGATGGCGGATTTGCGCGGCTCGTTCGGCATTTCCCGAGGTGCACGAATGCAGGGCAATTGGCCGATATTCAGACATCTTATGTATGGCTTCATACTCACATTATACCATTCATTTCACACTTTCGCGTACATAAAATACTCTATTTTAACGACCGCAACATATCCTCGACTTCGTCTCTCTGATCCGGTAACGCGGTACGGTAAATGCAGCGTATGTCTTATATGCCGGTCGAGCTGGGATGATTATAACAAGAAACTGATCTCGAAGGGCGGCGGGGTGTTCCCGCGCAGCCAGAAGAGCATTCCTCTCTCGCCCGAAGTACAGGCATTGCTCGGACTGTCGGTGACGGAGATCGACCCCGGTTCACTGATCTCGGCGATCCTGAACTCCTGAAGGCAACAGGCGATTCTATGCAAGCTTGAAAATTGTATGAAATGTGGCAATGATCGTCTTTCATAGACGTCTGCAAGCACGACAATAAACACCATGTCCCGTGTACCCCAGCGAAATCTTCATATAGCAGAGGTTGAACGGAGATCATTCGGGTTACCGTGCGAATCCCATGCTTTTGGCAGACGCTTGCAACAATGGGGCACCCCTAATCCCAGCGGCGGCACCCCTTCAAGGTGCGGTGGCCGCACTGCCGTTGCCGGCCGGATCATCTGGTGGGGCTGCGGTTGCCCTCCGACTGGGGCCTGCAACCCCTGTGTTTGCTGAATATGCATCGCCTGCCATTGCTGCTGCTGCAGCTGCTGCTGCTGCTGCTGCTGCTGCTGCATATGTTGATGCTGTTGCTGCAGCTGCTGTTGTTGCACCTGCTGCTGCTGTTGTTGCAGCTGCTGCAGGAGCATTTGATGCTGCTGTTGGGCCTGCTGCTTGGCCTGCTGTGGTTGCTGCTGCTGCAGGGCCGACTGCTGCTGCTGCCCCATCGCAAGAGGCTCCTGCTGAACTGGTATATGCTGCTGCTGCTGCTGCTGCGGCGGCGGCGGCTGCTGCTGCTGCTGCTGCTGCTGCTGCTGAACGGGTGCTGTCGCCACGCCTGTGAGTCGGCGCAGCAGCTTTGCATGCATGCCGCTTGTTGCGGATGCCGGCGCGATACGCGGACAGGGTGTAACCGCGCGCTGCATGAAGCTTGAGGTTCTCCTGAAGTCTTCGATGAGCCCTGCGTATTCTCAGCCAGCGTCGGGTGGACATACGAGGAGCGGGCACGCCATTGTCGAAGCACTGCTGCCACCGGTCGAAGATCTCCATCCTGCTCGGGGATGAACTGCATCTTCCCGTCCACGTGCGTCGCCCATCGTCGACATGGACACAGTAAGCTCACTCTGCTATCTTCTCCTGTGTGTGCGTCCCATCAGGAGACAGAAGAACCGCGAAGTGCTAAATGTTCCTCGAGCAGCTTGGGTGAACGAGGGTTTCTGGTGCAGTAGGTTGCGAGGCAAGAATATATCTAGTTCATCTGTCCGGTTTATCGCTGGATAAGTGGCCCACCCAGCAGCAAGACACGCCGCTTCCCGCACAGGCGTCGGCAGCAGCAGCAGCGGGAGCTTCTGCCCGTGCAGCGCCGCAGGATGCCTGGCTGCTCCCCTGAGCTCACGTCCTGCGCTCCTTTAGCGTCAATGATCTCCTTTATGACTTGCCCTGCGAGCGACATCCTCCTGACCGTACTACACTTCTGGCTATGATCTCGCGCTCTAAGGCATTAATAACATTTGCTAAAACCATTCACGATCTTGCGAGATGACGTCCTTATCGGTGGATCATTAAAACTGACCAGCGCTACGGATCTCCAGACGCCTCATTCAAGAAACACGTGAGTTCGAGGAGTCAGATCGTCGACCAGCAACAGCAACAGTAAGTAGGCTTAGATCCCATGCTGCATCGGCCCGCGCCAGGCCGCGCCTCAGCTACCAGCCGCTGGAAAGGACTAGCACGAGCAGCGCAGGCAGAGCATATTGCAGTCAGAATGCATCACTAGGGCTTCATAGGTCGTGCACAGAAGTGTCGCAATGATATTTGAGCCTAGTGTGGTGGTGACGACAACTGGGCTGCACCGGCTGAGCGAGACCAGGTCCGCACTGCCGTGGAGGCGGCGGGTGGCAGGTCAGCTCGGCACCCCAGGGGGCGACATTGCCCTGCCGGGACCGGTGGCAACAGTGGGCTTCATGAACGCTCGCCGTGCATCAGGTTGCGCAGCGAGGCAGCTGGCTCGCAGCGTGTTGGCCGCGGCATCAGCGGCCATGCCACTCGCGCCCCCCCTGCTGTGATACAGCTGTCGCGGATCCGCATTTTGTGCTGCCAGGTAGTCGCCCGACCTCAGTCGCCGCTGCAACCACCTGATCGTCACCTCCGCTGATGAGCCGCACTCCGACAAGCTGCGCACTGCGCTGGCACAACAGTCTAATTGGGGCATCAAGATACAGGAGGCTGCCGAGGTCCTCTCCAAACCTGGTTAACGGTGGCGAGCACCCGCTCGCCCCAGGGCGGGTGCGGGCGTCGGGGTGCCTGTCTTGTCGAACACGACCGTGTTCGACAGGAACGCGTCCAGCATCCACAGGCACAGGCGCAGCAGGCGCACGAGCAGGCCGTTCCGTGCGCCAATCGTGGTCGAGATGGCGGTCACCAGCGGGATGGCCAAACCCAGCGCATGGGGACAGGCGATCACGAGCACGGTCACTACGCGCTCGATCGTGAAGCTCCACGGTTGACCGAGGAGTGGCCAGACAATGGCGGTAACCGCGGCGGAGACGATGGCGATGATCGTGAGGTAGAACGCCGCCCGGTCCGCCGCGGCCATGGGCGCGAGAGCGCCACGGACGATCCTATGATACTGCAACAAGGTGGGGCGCCTCAGCCGAGTGCCCCCACTACAGCAACAACATTCTGAGCCCCGCGAACGGCAAGCCGATCATCGTGCCGTCGCAGGACATGGTGCTCGGTCTCTATTATCTGTCGCTGGAGCGCGAAGGCCCCGGCGAGGGGATGCTGTCGCGACATGGCCGAAGTGCCATCAGGCACTGCACGTCGTGCGGTCACCTGCGCCCATAGTGATCAGCGCTCCGCGCTTACGATGTGCGGGGAGCTGCGCTTGCGCCTGCTCGGGGCTGCTGCCGACGATACCGACCGCGCACTGGACATGCTGGTGCAAACACTGCCATTGATCGTCCGGAGGACCGGGCGACTACTTACCTTGATTGATGCCGCCTGAAGGCACGCACGCAAGGCCTGAACACTTTTTCGCTCTGGTTACACATACGTGGTGTAGCCCTCCCGCTCGAGCGACCGGCCACTTGTCCTCCAGGAGGCCGGGCAGTAGGCCCACGAATGCGGGGGCGGAGCCATGAACGTGGTGCTGCAGCAGCCACTAGTACTCAAATCGGGGATCAGCGGTGCGGCGCCCAGCACCCGCACAGGTGCCAGCCTGAGACGCAGTCGGGCCACGGGTGATTGGAGTCCGTGGCGCACAACGGCAGCAGAAGCATGGCGTGCAACAGTTCGCCCGAGTCGCGACGAAGAGCGCTCGCACAGAACGACGGATACATAATCAGCTGGTGCTTCAGCTGACGCTGCGCGGCCCATGGACGCAGAGCTCTTGGCGGCGACAGCACTGCCCAACTTTGCAGCAACGGCGGGATGGCGCAGTACAGCACTGAATGCAGGGCAGCCCAGGCGTGAGCAGCAGCACCACCACTGCCATGATGATTTGCAGCAGGGGGCTTTGGAGGACCCTAAACGGGCTGTGGTAGAAGGAGAGGCCCCGGCCCAAGCAGCGTCATGGCCTGCCGCTAGTGGCCTTGCGCCTCTGCTGGCTGGGATAAGGCAGGCCAGCGGTGAGCAGCACGCTGCTGACTGGGACCCAGCATATGCTCAGGCTGCATGGGAGCTGGTGCCCAGCGCAGTGTCCCTTCAGAGCGGGCTCAGCACTGGATCAGGCATGTCACCACCACCGAAGCAGGTCTTCCGGGATCACGTGTGGAGGACATCATTGCGGCGCTGCGGCGCGCCACAGGCGAAAGCAGGCGCAGCACAGCAGAAATTTCTACTCAATGCGTCACCACTGTCTGCGATGCTGATAGCAGCGGCATTTGTGACAGTGGAGGGGATCGTCGCCGATCAGTTCGGGCGCACATTTCACCAGCGTATTTCGACGCCCGCGAACAGATAGGCCTTCGAGCGTGCCATGCGATAGAGGCGCTGCGGCTTGAAACGGCCATGCTCGCCGAAGATTTCGGGGTCGGGAATGAACGAGACGCTCGTTCCGCGGCGATTGGGCGTGGGACCCAGCTCCTCAAGCCCGCCGAGCGGAGTGCCACGCGAAAAACGCTGACGATAGAGGAGCTTGTTTCGTGCAACTTCGATAACGGTTTCGGTTGACAGGCCGCGTTGGACGACGCTGAAAATCGGGGCCCTCGCCTGTGACGTCAGGTACCCGAAGACGACTTCATGAGTCGACACCCCGATCTAAGGCCCCTGCCCACACGTGGTCGGACGAACGGCAGCAGTGTGGGCAGGGTCAGTTGGGACAGGGGGGTCAGTGCCGACAACAACCGGCGTTTCCAGTGTACGAGCCCTACACCCGGGCCTGCAGGTGCCCCATACCTGCGGCAGCTGCAGCCAGAGCCTGTCCGCACCAGTCGTGCGCACCGGCCAGAAGCTGACGCACCGGCAGCAACAACAGCACGGCCACCACCACTCCCACATCAGATGTGGCGCCACCGCAGCGTCAGCAGCAGAGCGGCCAGTACGCCAGCTCAGGCGACCTGGACTGCCTCCTGCCGCCCGAGGTCAACGACTGCGGCACTTCCCAACGGCAAGACTGTTGAAAGCGAACCCGTAGTTGTCCGCCCAACGGCAGTAGGCTGTCTCCTCGGTCGCATGTGGGCAATCGGCGCATCCGTTCTCGTCAGCGCATCAGGTGTGCTCCAGCAGCACTTGAGCAGCCGGCGGATCCGTGCGCGGGCTGGAGGCCGCCCTATCCGCCGACCTGTCACGCCTCGCTGCGGCGGCAAAGGATGCAGTAACGCAGCGCGAGGACGGCCTGCGCGGCCTCGACCGACAGGTCGCGCACCAGCGGCTGCTCGGTCAGTTGGCGGATCAGCTCGCTGCTTTGCATGAGGTGTTTTCTCCCGGCCCGTGCAGCCCTTCTGTCCGTCTTTTGGGAAAAAGATGCCGGCCGCTTCAAGCGCAAGCAGCGGCAGCGGCAGGGCAGGAGCCACAGCTGCACCTGCATTGAGAATTATTCGCAAATACAAGCGACCCACGCCATGGCCTCGCCTCCACAGCCCCCGCTTGCGTCACCACCTGTGGCCACGCCAACACCAAAGCCATCAAGCCTATGTGGCGACACTAGCCCTCAAGGCAGCACCAGTGCTGGGCGCAGCGTCAGCGAAGGCCTGGTGGGGGTTCAGGCGCAGCGCCCTGTGCCAGCCATGGAGCGCGTGGTGACGCCGCTGGCCCCCCTGCAGGAACTGCCAGTACGCGCCGGGACGTACTTCGGGTAGTTCGCGGTCGTGTGGCTGAAGGTGTGGTCAGGTATCCCGCCCCGTCTGCTGTCTTGAGCAGCATGTCAGGATGTGGTTTGTGTGAGGAGTGTTGGTCGTGGAGATCTGGATGCAGGATTTTGTGCATGAGGCAAAATTTTGTACGCATTGGTTTCCAGCGATTCAAGGTGTTTTCCAAATTGCTGATACCACTGCCGCAGCCGGGGCAGGCTATGAACAGTCGTACAGGCGGGCAGATAATCGGTATCCTGTTGTACATGTGATATGCTGGGCTTGTTATGCTGGTCAATGTTGTGCAGCACTTCAAACGTCAGGCGCTTGCCAGGGGTGCCTTCCGATCCCAGGGGGGTTGCTTTGGGTCCAGTGTGGCCCAGTGCAGCCGATCAGGATGTGTACCGCCGGTGTGCCCCTGCCGAGCTCCTTCCCCCGACCCCAGCTCCTGGTCAACCTCATGACCCCGCGACCCTCCGAGGGCCTGCCAAGCATAGGCACCGACCGTACCGCTGGCGCCGGTAAAGAAGGCGGTGGAGGAATCCGGGCTTCGCCACAGCGGTGAAACACTGTCGACTATATCTGCCTTGCCGTGACGACGGGCTTAGATGCGTGGCAGGGCGAGCCATGAGCAGTACCAGCAGCAGCGACAGACGAAGCAGCGCCAACCGTCAGTTCCAATGTCACCTGCGCCCCTGAGGCAAGGCTGCCCTGGCAGCCCGTCATTGTCTCAGGGCGCATCAAGCATATGAGGCAGTGATGAGCACGGCCTGCTTACACCAGCTCGTGGCCCCGCGCTTGATCTGCCCCTTCGGAGCTGTTGGGGTCCCTGAGCTGCGCGGAGCATTGAGGAAGATCCCTGCAGCGGAGCCTGTGGTGTGAGCGCTGAGCAGCTGGACGCTGTGGTGCTGCAGGTGAGTTTGGGACCATGCAAACACAAGGTGTGTCTCCAGATGTATGGCCCTCTTAGAGATGCAATATCTCAATTACCTATTCCACGGGCAGAGCTTAGTTTTCAATGGATCCTCATTCAACACAGTATCTATGCATGGTGATGTATCTCCGGTGTAGCTACACCTCCGCTACTGCTCCTTCCCCGGCTGCCGCCAGGGCCCTCGTGCGAACACGCTTCTGTTGCCTCAGGACTCGGACCTAGCCGATGCGCCGACCGTGACACAGTTGGCGTGCCTGTACATGGCCAGACTTGCGACGCGCTGCTGTCGCGACTTGTACATGCATTACGCGCGAAGACCTGCCCGTGGCCACGGCGACAGCTTCCCAGCTGTGCAATTCGAATGCAGCCGTCCGCAGGACGACGTCTTTCAACGCGATCGAACCCGTACTCGCGGGCGTGTTCGAGGATTCGCGACGGCAATCGCGTGACCCGGCGGGTTCGTTTCCGCGCTCCCTACCGCGAATGTGGCTGACTGGCGCGCAAGCCCGCGTGGCCTGCAGGCCACAGCCACATGCTGCCGCACATGCACGCAACAATACGGTATTGACTGGTACGTTGTGGTACAACTAAACGTCTGGATTTCACCGGACTGCCCATCGGAAACTTGTGAGCGATGTGTCGTGGCGGGCTTGCCTTGCGCTGGCTTGCTTTGCTGGGGCGCACGCCAGGCGTGCGCCATATACGAGAACGTGTGGCGACGGTTGTAATGATTAGCAAAGGCTAACACTATCCAACGATCATTAACCGGCAAAAACACAAGTTGCTCCTTTTTGCACCTGATGCAGATCTTGCTGAATGCTCCAATAGTTCTTCCACCAGGGAGCGTTCCCTGGTCTATCGGCTATATACATGACAGCACCTTCCGGAAGATTCGTGTCGTCTTCTTCCATCAGTTCCAGGTTATGATCGTCTTTAAGCGCATTATCTGCTGAAAGACAGCTTCAGCAAATAAATGGAGAAGCCTCTGCTCTTTGCCATAATAGTGGTGTCGGATTCACAATTTGATGTTGATGTTATCATAATGTACTGTGAGATGCAGATGCAGCAGGGCTCGGCGCGCTTTCGCCAATCGCACGCGCAACGGCTGATCGTTCATACAGGACGCTCACCACGGCGGGAGCTCAGTGCCGGACAATTTCAATGCGCTGATCAAGGACAAGTACAAGGATGACGCCACATGCGCGAATCTTATCGCGCAGCCATGTCGACCGCCGATCCTGCGAAGTGCCCAGCCGGCAGCGATCAGGCCAGCTCTGCCGTTCAAGCTTGTATGTCGAAGAGCCGGTGAGAGGCTTGAAGGCTTTGATCGCTAAGGGGCCTGTGTTTCACCCAAGATTCAGATAGTTGTGTGCGTTTGATTATGGGGTTGGCAGGTCCAATTGTGGTCCTCTTGCGCCAGGATGGCTGCGCCGAAGCCTTTGCATACTCGCAGCGAAAGCCAGCGCCAAAAGTGGATGAACTTCTGCAGCAAAGTACCCGATAATACCGCTCAAAAACTACCTGTACCGCAACGCCGGTGGCTACATCTTCGAGGATGTGTCCGAGGCCTGGGGTGCTTTTGTGAGGGGCTGTCGCGGACCTGAAACGTTGCCACGTGAGCGGGTGACGCGGGAGGATCGGGCCACAAGGAACGCCTCGGAGGGCGAGAGCACGCTTGAGCACAGCTGCGTTGAGCGCATCCCGTCCCGTGTTCTACGTGTCAGATGGCACGGCTTCACGGCCGGAACCTCAAGCCTGCTGACCCAGTTCTCGGGAACCGATTTCACCACCCACCGCATTGCGTTCGTCGATTCCACCGAGCGTGCAGGCGAGGCCGAGGCGCGATCCGGGCGGCAAGCCTCATGCGTTCCGGCATCGCTCCTGGACGATTTCGTTAAGTACGCGAGGCAAATGGACCAGAGCGCGTGCCAAGGCTGCCAGCTCTGCCGCCGCGGGTCTGTGTCATGGCTGCTGCTGGTTGCTGCCGGTGCTGCTGTAAATGCCCTGTGACAGAGCCCATCGGTGACCCCATCTCACTTGTGTGAATTTGACTGATTTCAATGCAACTTGTATCAATTTGGCAATAGACTCTTGCGACATCGCCTTATAATCGTGTGAAGTAGAAAAACGATGGTCTGCTTCAAAATAAAATGTGTCTAACCACAGCCTTATATCGTGCTTGCCACGCACAAAGTCGGCCGCAGCCCAAACCGCAGCCAGGTCCTCCTCGGCGCCCGTAAGCGAGCCAGCCAAGCCCGTCACAGCTGCCGCCACCTCTGTATGCGCGCCGTCGCCAGCTGGTGCGGTCACCTGAGAGAACTGCCCACCAGTGGGGCCGCCGAATCCGCTGCTGGCCTGTGACTTCAGCGAACACGAGTCGCCCGGCAGCTATCGTCCGCTTGCGCCCGAAACGCTCTATCTGACCGCAGCGGAATGGGCGGGAGCGGCCAAAACGCGCCCGATCCATATCGTCACCCCGTTCGATGTTCCGCCCGCCGCGACGGTTGTCGATCTCGAGACCTTCGCCGCGCGTGACTTCACCCCCGAACGCACCGCCGACCTTAACGTATACGACAAGGTCGCCGACCACCTGAGCGATGAGCGCGCAAGGGACGACGCACGATCATCGCGAGCTACTCGGGGGCGGGCGCGTCATCGCCTGACGGAACCCCGGTCTGCGGGTTGCGTCAGCCCAAAGGCAGCAGCAGGGGTTGTGCCAAAGGCTGCATGTTGTTGCTGCTGCTGCAGGTGGTGCTGAAGTGGAGGATGTTGCCCGAACGCAGCGGCCTGGTGTGGTTGGCTGAAGGCATCACCTCCTGATTGTGCGTGGCCAAAGCCGCCCAACGGCTGATTGAATGCAGCATCTGGCTGACGAAGGACTGGCGCCGCTGCTGCTTGTTTGCCAAATATGCTGGGCCGCGCCTGCTGCTGCACTGGCGGCACGGCGCCCGCACCAAACGGCCCCCCTGTCGCGATGGGCGTGGGTGCGCCTTGCTGCTGGAAGGACGTGTCGTAGGGGTTGGGTACAGGCCGGAACTGCTGACTGGTGGGCGGCCGACCATGCGCTTGATGTTCTGGGTAGCGATGACACCACAGGCCAGGGGCCGACAGGGAGCGTGACGCAGCCGCAAAAAAGTCGTGTGAGCATGCATATCACCCTGCACCCTTCCTGGTGCAGCACTGCCCTGCTTCATCCCCGTTTCCGTCAGGTGTCTACGCAAGCGCACGCTGTCAGGCTTAACCACAACCCACGTGCGGCCGGCATGGCCACCCACCTGCATCGGCCCCTCGATATCGGCCGCCATGATCATACCCCCTGCTGAAGGCGCTCGACACGCCGCATGACGCGGCGACCCGGACATCCTCCTGGCCCCGCCACCGCGCCTCGTCAAAGACACAACCTGCATGTTGTGCGTGCGCGAGCGTTCTCATGCAACTGTCGCTCGGTTCAGACAAAGGATCTTGCGCATGGCCTGCAATTCTGCAAAACCTCCGTCGCAAACCCCTTGGCCCCCTCCCCGAGACCTGTGACGGTGAGCATCTGGCACACACCCGCGCATGAGAGTGAGCGACGCCACCTGAGCCGCCCAAGGGGCATGTGCGCTGGAACCTCCCTCGACCTGCGCCTTGCCTCGGCTGCGCACCTGTTAGCAGGTTACGTCCCTCGCGGTCGATGGCATAGCAGCTGAGGGCCCACAGCGGCCGCTCTTGGGCCAGGTCAAGTACCACTGTGGTGCGGTAATCGTGGGGACCGCCACCTCCGCTGCCACCAGCGACGCGGCAATCCAGAGCTGGCATAAACCGCTCTGGATTGCTTCGCTACGCTCGCAATGAAAACCTTTTGATAGGCCCCGTCTAACGATGCCCGACCACGCCCACTCCGCCAACCCAGCCGTCCAGACTCAGCTCGACCGCCTGGCCGCGCTGTCGCCGGGCCGCGATATCCTCGGCCTCGAACGCATCGCTGAGCTTTGCGCCCGCCTTGGCGACCCGCAAACCAGCAGCTGCGCAAAGCGCACCTTACACGTGCGCCGGGACCATCGGCAAAGGGCGATGCATGCCAGCCCATGCAGGGCCGACGCAACAGCACATGAAGTCTACCGCGGCCCCCGCATGTTGTCGGCGCACCTGCGAGTTGCCACTCCAACCTCCTGAACCGCCCCCGCGGCGCGACATAAGCGATCGGTCAGGACAAGCTACGTCAGGTGTACGTACCACGGCAAGTCATGGATCTACGTTACGCCGTCCGGCGGGTCCTCGAATTTCAGATGATCAAATGTCCTTCGTGTACACGCTTGTTCTTGTTCTGGTCCACGTTGTTGTTGTAGCATTCATCGGAGAGCACTGACCCGCGTTCATCGCATTCACGTGCTCTCTACACATCGCGTTAGCATCAACTTATACCAATGCAGCAGGCCCGAAAATTCGGTCTCTACGCTCCGAGATTGTGCAACATGGCGAGACCGCGTTCTTTCTGTCGAGACAGACTGTTTGCCGGGTTGGCGGCGTCGTGCCAGATCGCCGGATCGTCGGCGCGGTCTCCCAATTTTTCGGTTACGGGAGCCGTTTCGGCCTGCGCCGCGACATGCGGCAGGGGCGCCGAACCGGCCGCCAATATTGCGGCAACCAACGCAACCAAGGCGGCGCTGCTCAGAGCTCCATTATATTTTTGCCGCAACGAGCGAGTGCAAAGGGAGGTTGCAGTGTCTGCTGAGTGACCCTGAGCTTCGAAGGCGCCTGGTCTGGGCAGCGGGCCTTCGGCAAGACTCATCCCAACCCCCACGTGGGCTGCGCCATCGTGCGTGATGGGCAGGTGGGCTGAGCAGCCAAGAGGTGCCTTCTTTACAGGCAAGGCCCACAGCACCATTCGGCGCCCTGACGCGTTTTGGCGGAGGTTTGCCGAGCGGGCTAAGGGTTGCAATTCTTGTGTAAAGCTCACCGTCGCGTGGGCGGTGCTGCCCCCGGCGACAGCGCCGCACCCCACCGCTACCACTCGCCGCCAACCCGGGCGGCGCCCAGGTAGAAGTAGGGGAGCGCTACCACCCCAAGGCAGTTCCGCGCTACGGGCGATGCTGTATGCGGACAACCGTCAGCGCTGCTGCGACCGACAAGCATGGCAGTGCAGTTTTGTGGGTATTAATAAAAAACGGTATAGATTATCTAAGAGTAGCCCAACCTGAGCACTATAACCCAGAAACTGGATTTATTCGGCAAAAGTCAACTAATTTAAAAAGCGAATCCATCATGCTATGACCACCCCACTACCCAAATCCCCATCACCACCATCACGTTCCGGCGGCCTATTTTGCCCTTGATCCAGGCCAGGCCGCCCAGGGCGCCACTGCATACGTGACCCTGGAGCCGTGCAACCACTATGGGCGCACACCCCCCTGCAGCCAGGCCCTGGTAGAGGCGGGCGTCAAGAGGGTGGGTTGGGCAAGACGTGCAGGGGCGCGTGGCTCGGCTGTGGGGCGATGTTGGCGTTTTCTTACCGGCCAAAAGCAGGGCACTGGCCTCTGTTGACGCCAGCTGCCCGCAAGCATGGGCCACTCATGATCCCCTGCTGTCCACTGTCCGCGCACTTCTGTTGAGGTTGTGGTGGGCGCGGGCGACCCCAACCCGCTGGTGGCTGACTGGCATCGCTACGATGCTGTCTGCTGGTATTGAGGTAGCCCTGATGGACGGCGCTGAAAACCAGCGCGCCAAGGACATCAACCGGAGTTTTTGGCGCCGCCTGGAGGAGGAGGCTGCAATTGAGTGCGGACAAAACCGCGGAGTGGTCGGGCCAGCGAAAGGTCGCCAATCTCATTGCGGCCTGTGTGGCGCGGACACGGCAGGTGACCTTTTGCCTGTTCAGCGAGCCGACCTTTGCCGCGCCTGTTGCCCTCCATATCAATGCAAGATGGCGCGCCTTCAAAGCTCTGTCCAACCCAGGGAGGCGGCTGGGGCGCAACACAGTGATTGACACCAGACATTGAGGCGGCATCCCAGGCCATGCATTATGCTGCAAGCACGCGGCGTCTGTGCCTGCAGGCGTGCGACCTGCAGGGAGACCGTTCATATGTGCAGCTCATGTGAGCAGAATGTTGCTGAACTGTGCCTTGTAGTACATGCACAGCTTGGACTTGTGGAAAGGAGCCACGCCGAAAACAAGGACGTCGCAGCCACAGCCACGAGCCCTGCTGCCGAACACTCGCGATGTGAACCATCTACCTACCACTGCTCAACTCCAACCATGTAAAAGCCGGTGTTTGTTGCGGGTTTTCAATCGCAGGGATGTATCGTTCATACTCTCACGACTAACGCGCTACTCGCTCCGGGACGCACACTACAGTCGCAGCAATGGTCGCGCTTAACCTGGCCCCTTCCTATGAAGGCCCTCAAGGTAGGTCGACCGAAATGCTCACATTGGTTTACACCAAGCAGGGCGAGTGCATGTGCTTCTGCCATGATGGCACTGTCAGCGCCACCACAAGGCACTTGAGCCCGTTGACGGATCCCCACATCAGGCACGTGGTAGCTAGACCGGTACCGACGGTGTTGCGGTTGGAGCGAAGACGTTATCCATCCCCCCTTGCGCATCTCCCAGGTAACCGTGCTCGAAGTGCTCTGGCCGCCGCATCCTGTGTGCCGGGCCGTAGAAAAGCATCAGGAGACCTTTAACTGACGGTGGCCAGGTGGATAAAAGCAAACACAGCGAAATTGAGTTTAAAGGCTACGAAGCGGAGTACTTCCCCAGCCATGGCTGGCATGAGGCCGCAGCTCACAACGACAAGCCTTCTACCAACGCACAAATGTCCTCTTGATGACACCAATGCGTACCAACCCCACATCGACCACCTGCTTCAGAGCTACACCCCTGCCGAGTGGGAGGCTGCCAAGGCTTCCGGCAACCTGCCCCTGCCAGCCTGTCCCGATGCTGCGGCATCGACCCCGGCCCCTGTGGGTTTCAGCTCTCTGATGATTCCGGGCCCTGCTCCTGGTCATCAACGGCCGCCTGGCCATGCTGGGTGTTGTCGCCGCCATCGCCGCTGAGCTGGCATCTGGCGAGAGCGTCCTCAGCAGGTCTCCGACGAGCCTACCGGTATTGTTTTTGCCTTCGGCATCTTCATTGCAGCCAGTTTGCCATAGTCCTCAGCAACGTCCGCCATCTGCTGAATCGGTTGGGCCCTTCAACGCCAAGGTGAGTGATGATTGCTTCCTGTGCTCCGGGTCCCAAAATGCGATGCGGTCAGAATGCTGCACAACTGTTGCATTTACACTCCCGTCTGAGGCTCAAAAGTTGAAAATGATGCTGGGCACTGGTGGTCTGTTGATTGGCCCTTGTGCAAATGCAATGTCAGGTCAACTTGTGCCGCATCCACATCTCTGACCCTCATGCATTCCTGACTGTGCAGGCTGAGCTCATCAACGGACGCGCGGCTATGATCGGCTTTGCTGCGCTCCTGGCCATCGAGCTTGCCAAGGTTCAGCTCTGTTCTAAAAGGGCGCCACAAGTCTGTTGAGCGTGCATGTGACCATTCCAGGACGTTGCATATTGCAAGTCTGTGTGCATACTTACTTTGACGTTACACAGATTTTGAAAGAAGTGAGAGTGGGCTAATGAAGGTGTATGCTAATATTATATTTCTAATTGACTTTTTCATATTATTTATCCTCTTGTTTGGTTGGAATATTGTCTGGACCAATAACCTTTAATGTGCCATATCTAGTTAACCATGAAAGTGGATTCCAGCCTTGTCTACCCCTTTGCGGCTTAATCAAAATTATTGCCGTGTGCATTCCTGACATTACACTCGTTTAAAATGTGCACGTCGTCGTGACCGATCTGGGTTATTTTGAAATTACTCCGGAAGAAGAAGAATATGCGCCGGGGGTACAATCTGAATTGAGACAGGCTGAATATCTATTCACAAACTATGTTATGGACAGCTTTGCAAACTATGCTGCGGTGTCGAATTACTTCTGATATTTACACGCCCCTGTTTCGCTGTACAGTCGCTGAACAAACCGCCGCAAACACAAGTAAAAACAGGCGATTACGGGATTTCGCGTGCGTCCCACCCTTCGGGCGTCGTGATCCGCGACAGCTCGCAATAGTTCAGGCTCTCCATCAGGATCGGCGCCGAACAGGCGGTGCCGAGACGCTTCTGAACCCCTTTGTTGAGATGGCGGTAATAGAGCTCGGTCGACGCCCAGCTCATTCCCCCGATCAGGCCGATTTTGCGCAAGATGGTCCTCCGGAATACAAAAGGACCGGGCCTTTGATGGCTAGTTTGTTGCAGAGCAGTTGTTGCGCCCCGGCAAGGCCGGGAACGCAAGTTTGCGGCAAGGCGTCAGTGCCCGCCGCCGTTGAGCGCCTTGACGATGTCGTCGGCCGCAACAAAGCATCCCCCCCAGACACACACAGTCACGCATGCATGCATGCAGCGCATCTCCCGCACATGCACGAACCGCCGCGCCAATCGATCAGATCTGGCCAACCTTGTTCGCGCTTTTCGTCGGCGAACCCCTGCATCCAGTTCAGAACCGGGAGCGGTTGCAGGCCGCGATCTTTGAGCCACCCGTGACAAGGCGGTTCGTCATTCCATAGGGCGTATATCCGGCCATTGAGATAGGCGGGCACGCTGCGAACAGAGCGCGGGATCGTGAACGCGTGGTGACTGAACACCTGGTAAGCTGGGACCTTGGCAGGGGAGGACGAGAAACCGAAGGGACGCGCAGGGGAGGCAGCAAGGGAGACATGGCAGGTGCAGAGCCAGGCCGCGTGACATCATGATGCATGGTGTCCAACGTCAGCAAGTTGACACAGCCATTGTTTCTGCAGCAGGCAGTGGTACAGGCCCAGGTTCGGATCGTCTGCCATGGTGGTGCCCCTCCCAGGCTGGAACAGATGTGTAATCGCTTACCTTCGTAGCTACACGCCTCCAGCTGCCACTCCCATGTGACCGCACCATGGCGTTAGCAGAAGTTACGATGGCCTTTCGGGAGTTGAAGCGGTGAGAATGTTGCCGGGCGTGGCGTCCCCCAACGCGTCGTAACCCATCACAGCCGACGCTCACGTTACGCACCAAGGTTCATGAGGGCAATGGACGCCCCCACAGCCCTGCGCAAGGTGCGCTTGGATTCGTCGGCGGCTCGTGGATGGTGCCGAAGGGCACACGCGTTCGTGAATGAGCTGTGGGACGTGAGCGGCCGCGGGTGCTGCCCTGGCTGGGCATCGGCACTGCAACATCTGTGGGTGCAGGCGCCTTGCCAACCCGGCGCACTGGTTCGCGGCCAAGGACCTTCCCCAGCCAATGCATACGGAGCCTGCCATGACGCATCTTGCATCAGCCCCACCTGGACCTCCACCAGCACAGCTGTGAATAGAGTAGGCAAAGGCGATAGCCCCAAGGGCGATGAACCAGCAAATGTCTTGACAGCGGCCCAGTTTGCGCCCCACTATGGTCAAGTTTTGCATTGGCTGCTGACCGCTTGTGCTAGCCTTTGTCACCGGGGATTTGAGGATGAGTAGTGACATCACGGAGCGTGGCAATCTGTCATCATCTTCTGCGCACTTTCCTCCCTCACCTGCATCCCCCCCGCCACAAACACGCATACATGTCACCGCCCCCCCAAGATCCAGGACGTCATCCGTCGCCGCCAGGTAATGCTGGTCCAGGTCGTCAAGGAAGACATGGCCGCTCCCACGATGGGCGCATCACAGGCGATAAACGAGTGTGAACATGACCGCGAGCGTGATGCCGAACATCATGATCATTATCCCCGCTATCCGAAGGACATAGGCGCGTGCGTCGGTCTCGACCGCGTGCGGCGGCGGCGGCATCCGGGCAATCCGGCGGAAGTGTTGTGGCCGTGCCATCAGGAGCCGAGCCTGATCGAAGACGCGTCGCCGAAAATGTCAGGCGAGAACGAAGCTGGGCATCGACACTCCTGCTGCCCCCTCCTCACTGGTCCAAGCCCCCCCACCCCCCCACCACAACACACACACACACACACACACACACACACACGCACACACGCACACAGGCTATGTCCCTCTGCTGCGCCCCAGTCCTTCTCACTTCATGCTCTCCCCCGCAGCGACGCTGTGACCAATGGAGGACAGCACCAGGTTGGACAGTTGGCATACAGTAACAGCCACAGCACTGCCACGTCCTGGATTTGAGGTCACGTTTCAGCAGCTCAACGATCATAGGGGCGTTGGAGAGTGGCAAACGCCATGGGCAAGCCGAGGACGTGTCAAACCAGGGCACGGCCGACTCTCGGCCCGGCTGTGTGCAAACAACGAGTGAGCAGCGCTGCTGCAGAAGCATAAAATTCAGGACCTGGTTAAGGCGTTGTGTCTGCGGCTACAAACATGCCCTGCGCAACAAACAAAATGTGCCCCTCACCCAACACACTGATCAGGCGTCGCCATAGGTCCCGTGCTTGCGGCCGTCCACCTCGTACATGTCACTCAGCATGAAGCTGCACGACAGGGTGACGCCGCAAAACACCACCAGCGCGATGATCCTCCCAACCATCCCAGCATGGAGAGTGAATGGGGCAGGCCCAGCACACCGGCTCCAATGATGGCCGTGATGATGTGGAAGCGCGGCATCACCCAAGCCCCTGATCCAGGACACCGGATGGAGGTGTCAGCACCCAAGGCACCTTGCAGGCAACAGGCTAAGTGCAGTCAGTTGCCCATCGAGCTTATGCAAAAGGCAGTTGTCACCCGCATTCGGTCCCCTGGTAGAACTAGTGCCGTACACGTCAGTCCACCTACCCTCTGTTGACCATCCCAGCAGCTGCGCCTCTTGGTGAGGCCGTACTGCGCTAGATTTAAAAGTGTATCAGTCGTAGAAGCACTGCAGGTCCGGCATTCCCGGAACCACGATTCAAAGTACGGTATCAACAAGATCGATCACGATTGCGAGCTGGCCCTGTATATCCCCTGCTGCAGGACAACAGCAGGAACAGGCCTTAGATAAAGCATAGGGCTTATCGCCGCTTTAGAAAACCAATTCAATCAAAAGCTGATTTCGTCGTGCTGAAACTGGTCCGGACCGAGCAAGGGCTGGTCCACGCGCCCGTCTTCATTTGTATAGCTGTCGAGCAGATGATGGGTGTGGTCGCCATGCACGAAATGAAGCTCGATGCGCATGCCGGCGACGCACCAGGCTTGCCAAGCATCGTGTCCAAGCACAGTGTCAGGGGCTGAGCTCAAGTCCGGTCCTGCCATGGCTCAAGGCGCGAGGCGCTGCCGTAGCCGGGCAAACGTGGGGGCTGCATGGGAAGATCGGTTTCGACGACGAGAATGACCTTTCGTGCAAGGCCGTCGATCTCCCACTCGCCAACCGGCGCAGTATTCCTACAGCGTGGCCGCTGTTCTTGTTTGCCTCACAAGCGCCGAACCTTCCTTCACGATCGCGCTTGCGGCGAGAGCGCACCCGTCTTGGATCATTCGTCGAGAGGCTTTCTGGCTTGCCTGGATCCCGCCTTGTGAACCCGGACATCGCGCCTGCCGAATTGGCGGAAGTATTGCTTGCAGTATCCAATAGTACTGATGGCATGGCGGCATGAACCTACGTATTGCAGTAGTGCCTGAGCGATTGGGCGCAGTCATGTCACCGTGTCAAAGAAGAGCTGAGAAAGCACCATGTTTCTTATCTAGAAGCGAATGGTAACCTGTTTATTAAACATAAAGAAATAATGCATGGTGTGGCTTGTGTTGGCTGCTACTTGTTAACCGGGTGTCGAAAGCCAGCGACGGTAGTTTGCAGGTCAACATTCATCGCCATAGCTGCCTGGGAAAATAGATCTGTACCCCGCGTAAGGTATCCCGGACACTTAAAGCGTATTCCTGGGCTACATAAGAAGGTACGCCCTGGTAGGAAGACATATAATAAGCGCTTTCTGCCGACCCAGCGTCGATAAGGAAAGTATTGTCGATACGGCCGCTGCGTTCAAGACGCGCACGTGCGACGGCGCGCGGAGGCGCGAAAATCGCCTAATCGTTCGAGGCTGTCGGCATCGGCGAGTGCGACATAATCGACGCTGTCAAAGCCCCCGGCGACGATCGCCGCTTCGGCTTTGGCGAGCGCCCCGGCGACGTGCGAGCCGACGATCGCCTCGCACGCAGCGTCAATCGGCGCGGACAGGCGCTGCACGCCGCCACCATACCTACACTGCAGCACACCCGTTGCGGCGGGGGCCCTGAGCACCGCGCAGCGCTACTGGCGGCCGGCCTCATTACCGCCTCTCGCCGGATGAGAGCGTTGTCACTCTGCCGCCCATAGGCGGCCCCGGCAGGCACTGCGGCCGTGCCAGCGAAGCAGGCTCATCATGTCGGCGCATGCCGACACCAGTGTGCTGGCCGCTGCTGCCGATCGCATAAAGGCCAATTCCTCGTCCCGCACTACGTCACCAGGTTTGCAGGGTAAAGATTGTGGTCGGGGTCTCATCGCCAGATAGGCGTTGGGGTGCCAAAACCTCGAAAATGAGTTCGAGGGTTTTGGTCACCATTTTTCTCCCCACGGGCGAAGGTCGAGTTCATGCGTCCAAGCGCTTTTGGGGCTGGTTGTGGAGCATCACATAATTGGCGGCGATCGCCTGGGGGTTCAGGATCAGGTCCTGCGCCTTCGCATTGTCGAAATCGGGATGGCGACCCTTGATGAAGTCGGTGTCGATCGCCCGTCGATGACCCGTGTGCGCAAGCCATGGATGCCCTGCGGCCCCAGATCTCGCGCGCCTCGTTTTGCTGATGCGAGCTACTTACATAGCAACCACATCAAACTTTGTACCGCTAGCATCTGCAATGACCTGGAACGAGGGCCAGTCCTGAACTCTGGACATCGGCTGCCGGCTGGCAAAGTGACCTTTAAGGTGGTGATGCAGGAGGCAAATGGCGGTGTGCGCTGGGAGACCAGCACCGGCAACAGGGCAGTCACGCTGCCCGCCACCACTGATGCCGCCACACTGTGGGCAGCGTCGACGTCGCTTGCCGCTGGGGCGAGATTAGCGACCGCGGTCAAGGGTGATTACGGATCCCGCTTCAGCCACCCCGGCCTGGCACATGCCATGCCTTCAAGTTTGTCGCCCGGGCAATTGTTCATCGCAGAACCTTGCCCGCCACCCGCTTGGCCACTGCCTTGCCACAGCTGTGGCGTCCGATCCCGCTGTGGACACAGTACCTGGCCGAGCGCGCCACGGCGTGGCCACCCTGCATCCGGCAGCGGTGCAGGACGTGCTGCCGGATGCCCTGCTGGAAGACTGAAGACCAGGCGCGTCTCAGCGCTCCGGCACCGTCCACAGGTAGATCATGCGGTTGTCGACCTGGCGGGTCTGTCGGCCCACTCATCGGCCATGTCGAGGAGTGGCTGACGACTGCGTGGTCGCCGGGCTGCCGTGCCCAGCGGCTTGGGCGAGCGCGCCCTTGGCGCGACGGTGGATCAGCTGCTGCAGGTCGCGCAGAGGCACTCGCTGATGGGGACTCCAGGCCGGCGGCGATCGCACTGGCACCCAGTGCGAGGCCGAGGGGTTCCGCCGCATCACCTTTCCCAGCCGCGACCGGCCACGATGTGCTGAGCCGCTACAAGGTGCGGATGGAGGGCGATAAGGCGTACGTTGCTGTGCACGGCCATTCGCTTGTTGCCCCAAACAAAGACCTGTGCTTGCAGCAAGGTCCTGTCTCACGGCGTGCAGAGCGCTGCAGCGCACTGCACTGCATTGCACCGCGCTGCACTGCACTGCACTGCACTGCACCGCGCTGCACTGCACTGCACTGCACCGCGCTGCACTGCACTGCACTGCACTGCCAGGAGCCCACTTCCCTCTCGCGCTGCTGCATACTCCTGGCGGTGTCACAGGCCGCCACTGCCGCCCTGGAGAACCAGGTCAATCTGGCTGCAGCCTGGGCAGCCAGCAAGACACAAGCCTCCCTGCTGGCGGACGAACCTGCCGCGCCTGTCGGTCCCGCCAGGCCTCAGCTGCGCGACCTGTGTTCAGCGACGAGGCCCCTCCGGCCACACCTCCCCGCTGACCGCCGCAGGTCAGGCTGGCAAGGACCCCGCCGGCCCGGCGGCGGCCCTCGTGCCCACCCCAGAGGATCAGGGCGGGGCACTGATGTTCTGCCGACAGCCTTCGAGCTGAGGTGGATCCCCACGTCATGCTCCGGGCGGCCTGGAGCGCACCACCGGTCGCAGCTGGGGCGACCAGCGCGCCAGCAGCAGTGGCTGCAGCGTATCTGGAAACGGAGCTGCGCTCCACACCCACGGAGGTGGAGGCCCCGCCCCCTCGAAGTGCAGCACAGCAGCGCGCACAGACGGCTGAGGTCCCCGCGGACGGGCGTGTCGCCACGGTGGCGCGCTCGATCTGGTTGAGTGATTGCGCGCAAAGCAGCACTGGTACTGCCGTGGCCCGCCCTACACAGGTGGTGCCGGCCCCCAGCGGCGCCGGCCGTCAGCGACAGCGCTGGAAACTCGTCGAGCATCATCGAGGCAAGGCTGACGCTTGCCGCGCCCTCACCGCCCAGATAGCTCAGGGCAGGGCTGCCAAGCGTGATGCGGCTCTGAGGTGGCCGCAGCACCTCAGTTGCCACCATTGCGAGCCTCAATGACGGGCTCTTTGCGGCGCGGGCCTCGGCGCTGGCTGTCGTGGTGGCGATGCTGATGTCGTCAGCTGGCCGCAGGATCACCCATCGAAAATTCGCTGCCGCCACTCGTTCTCAGTGGGAAGGAACTTTAGCCGCGCTTTCAGCAACTCCGCTTTCGGGCGTATATCAAGCTGAGCAACCAACGGTTCTATCAGTGCGTGCTTGGGTAGAGCAAAAACCCGCAGCTGACTTTTTGTCACTTGGATCATCGGGGTAGCATGCTGACCTGCCCGTTGTTTCACGCGACCTTGGCAACATTGAGCTTCACCGTCCCGCCGCGTCTGCGTCTTGCAGCCATCGAGGATGGCGCGCACCATCGGCGCACTGAACAAGATTGGACACTCACGTTGGAGTTTAGCATTTTGTCCATATACCCAATCGATGGCATGTGACCGGTTGGTAACGTGACTGTTGTGTGCAACATTTCAGGGTCCGGCATCCCAGTCGTTTTGCCCGTTAAGTACTTTCACCCTGCTGATGATGTGCAGAATTGCTACGTCAAGCGAAGCCGCGGCCTGTGATCAGCGCTGCAATGCGATGTGAACACGCCAGACAACATGGGCTCCTGAGCGGCCACATGTTATTGAGGCCGTATTGCCATGTGTGTACCACTTTTAGATCACCCACAGCTGCGGTAGTCATCGCAGCCGCGGGTTGATTTTGTAATCATAGCCTCTGAAATTCTTTGTATTTGAACACAGTCAGGGGGCCTCGTTACCTTGGCCGCTGGGGGCCGGAAAATTATTACGGCCTACGGGATGGCGACTTTCGGATGGAAATCCTTTTCCGTCTGCGCTCGTCGAAACGCGACAAGAGCACGGGAACTTTGTATTGCCGCGTGACGTCGACGGTCTGCGCGAGCGCCTGAAAAATCGACGGTGTTGCATCCGTGGATTCTGCAATGAGGATTGATTACAAATCTATAACCTCCGCTGCACTCGCAGAAGCTGGCCAACTTCCACTTCTGGATAGGTACCCTGGGCTCAGGTTTAACGAACATTCCGATGTACTGGGCTGGTGCTGGCAGACCTCAAAGCAGGTCAACAACGACGTACAGAAGCATCGCCCTTTTCGCGGTGGGTTGTGGCGCCGGTAATGGTTTGGATCGCCTGGCCGACCGATATGGCCGGGATGTCGCCGATGTCGTCGGCGCTCAGGACATCGACAATCGCCGTCTCTTCGCGCTTTGCATTAATCGAATTCTGAATGGTTTCGCGGATCGCCGGTTCCACGATTATCGGGCAGCGTCAACGGGCGGCTGAAGGAACTGAAGGCACAGCACACGGCGCCCTGACGGGAGCTATGGGGTGCATGCCAAAATGGGGTGGAGGTGCAAGAAGGAGGCACCACCATCGTCATCGTCGAGCAGGACCTCAACGCTGCCTTGATGCGTTGCCACCGCATTTCATAACGGTTCGCACTGGAAGGCACGCCAGTCGGGCGTCAGACCTTCGCGCCGCATGTCCAGCAGGCGATCGGAAGGATCCAGCCGCTCTCGCACATCGAACGCGTCGTCGCAGCGCTGCGGCTCCGTGATATCACGGATCAATCACTGATTACGATTGCCGGGATCAGACGCTCGCCGACCTTGATGCCACGCTCGACGAGACGATCCGTCTTGCCCGATGTCCTCGTTATCGCGCCTTGTTCTGCCAGCGATGTCCCGTCATTAGCCTCCATAGTGATGGTGACGTGACCCTTCGTACAATGCCGACGCGCTTCGCGGCACGGGTTATTCCAGGCCTAGGATTTCACATGTGAGACATCCGGTTTTTCTGTCTTGCTTCTGGTTGGCTCGTGGATGCTGCAGCCCATACCCGGAAAGTGGACGCGGCTCGATCTGGATCTGCCGACACTGGAGTTCAAGTGCGACGCGGCGGATTCAGAACTGGCCTCGACCATCGATACCTACAATCGGTCGCTAGGCGACGCGGTCGCCACCCAGCTAGAGGCGTGGGTGACCGGACCGGGCGCGAGCTATTGCTGGCGCGACGCTTCCATGGCTGGGCAGGAGCACCGCAACGTTCACGCGTGCTAAGTACCAGCAAGACTGTTACTTTGCAAGGAGATTGCTATAATAATAGGGAAATAGGCTCGGGAAGTATTGACACGAATGTCACTGACCTGGCAGGTTCTTTCTTTTCACGGTCCACGCCCATCGTAAATGAACTGGCTCTTTGCCGCATCTTCCACGGAAATTGTGAAGCAAAGCTGACTGTATGCCGTCTCCAGGAGTTGGACATAGCTGTATTGTGAGAATTAGTGGGTGCTGAGCCGTCTGCGGTTTGCCGCAGCCAACAGCACAATGGAAGCAGAACTTAGATCGCTTACTACGCAAGATGGGGAATTTCTGACCGACATCCAGCCTGTCGGAGATTTGTTCTGTATCACCGTCCGCGCTGAAATTGGTTCTAGGGGCAGCGTCGGAGCGGATTGTCGATTTTGGGGTCGCCTAGTGGCACTGGTCGAGAGTTATCGACCGAATTTCATGAAAGGCATGAGGTCCCACTGCCCCGGCCGGTTAATACGGCGCTTAGCTCAACTGGAGTATTTATATCGTTTTGTCTATCAAGATAATGCCAGGCTGCAGAAGCTGCTGCCAGTTCTGTTGCAGCAGCCGCATCACTGCCGCATGGGTATGATATGGTCCGTGCGCCAGCAGCGCTCTGAACTGCAGCCATCTTGGCCGACTCAGCCTCCTGCGCTCGCCGACGCTTTGGGCAGCTGCTGCCGATTGGCCGTGTCGCGCTGGTTGCGCTGGGCTTTTCGGACGCCTCCTGTGGGTTGACGCGCAAGGACACGGTTCCAGTGGTCTTGCGGCCGGGCCTTGAGCACTGGGCTGCTGGTCTCATCTTCATCCCCTAGCAGGCTGCAAAAGCACTCTCGCACCTAGTATTTTCGAATCATATTGTTCATCTTGCATGTAATCACCCATCCAAATCCACAATACAGCGAAACAACGACAAATTCTTCTTTCCGCAAACGCTGCACTTCGGCCACCATATCTGCCTTGGCGTCGCCTTCCTGATGTTCTTCGCCGCGGTCGACTGGCCGACCGACCTCGTCTGGCCACTCAACCTCGGCGCTGATCCGATTGCGCTTTACCCGTTTCCCCCGTAACGATGGTCGTCAGGTCGCGCCTCGCGACCTTCAACCGCGAGCAGGAGGAAGCGGCGAAGGATCTCGGCGCGAGCGAGAAGCAGTATCCCAGCCGGTCCAAAGCCCCGAAAGCAGAAGGAAGCTGAAAAAGTCAAAATTGAACTGGCCAGGCAGCCATGCCCAGCCAGTCACCAGAGAATATGGCAGCAGATGTCCGACAGTGACGTCATGGATCGTGACGCTGGTGTAGATGAGGATCGACAGCAGGCACGCCCCCAGAAAAACTCTAAACCACCATGACCCACGGCCGCAGGCCTCCTCGACATTGATGGCATGCACGCATCACCTTCTCGATCTGACCGCCACTTCCTCTTTTCGGACGTCACGCCCACGGCATAGGGGGTGTTGCAGTCGAGGCCGACCTTGATCGACAGGATGGCGGCATCTTCGAGGTCACGCGGCGCATCGATGCTCGCCGGCCCCTTGGCGGTGAAGCCGCATCGTTCCTTGATCTCTGCGGTGACATCGATCGCGACGGAATCGGGGGTGGGCCTGTGCAGGCGCCATCGTGGCCAGCAACCCGGTAGCGACACACGCAATTCGAATTGCGGACAGACGGCCATTTTACGCCCCCTAGCAAGCCTGACGTGCTCAGCAAACCCTGCGTGACAATGTGTCAGCCCACACCCTCACCTTGTAGTACTTGTCCTCAGTCTTGTAGTCATCTCGAGGCGTTTTGAGTGATCTTGATGTAGGCCAAACTGTGGCAGGAACAACGAACTAACAGCAGCAGCCACAGCATGCAGGGAAACTATCTAACCACGTGCGGAAACGCGGCTGAGGTGGAGCTGACGTGCTCACGATGCCCCCCGATTTCATTCTCGCCAAACTCGACGAACAGCGAGCCGCCTCTTCCCCGCCCAGCTCGTGCAAGTACCTGGGTTTGCCGCCGGGGTACTGGCCCGCCGCCGGGGGTACTTCAATTCGCGGGAAGGGGTGAACAATCGGCAGCAGCGATTCGTCAAGGGCACGTCCTGAACAGCCGCACGCCTCCCCACTGGAACGTTTGCTTGACTGGCCCTGCCACACCACTCGCGCTGCCTCCTGGCCCCTGCTTCATGCCGCACCAGCACACGGTCCTCCTGCAGCCAGTGTAGGAATAGCAGCCGGAGAAAGTACGGCTGCGGTGATGTCACTCACGCAGGGGGCTTGGGCTTGGGCGGTCGCTCCTGCCGCCGACACTGCCGCTTCTGCCGCGCCTTATCGCTAGCTTTGTCGCCGATGCCCCCATCCGCCGCTGTCGCTCGCGTTGGCAACCTGCTTCTCTGCAGCAAACACGGCCGCAGCTCCGCCGCAGCTGCATCTCCGCCACCGCCCTGCTTCAGCACCTGCAGGTAAGCAAGGGCGTGCCAGGAGTTTCGGTCCTCTGAGGCACAAAGGGTGCGAAAGGCCTGCAGACCTGCATTAAAATGCCTTGCACAGCTGTTCCCGGGGCTCCTTTCGCCTCAAACAAACCTGCTGCAAGAAGGCTCTGGCGGCCTCCAGGCGCTCCTTGTCGCGGTCGGGAGATGCGCGCTTTTGCTTCTTGGACTGCAGTGGGTACGGGGTGGTTGTGGAAGAGTTGCTCAGACCAGGGAATCTTTGCAGGAGGGTGGGGTGAACGCAGGACGTATGGTGGGCTCAGAAAGAGTAGCAACATCTTGGCAAACGGCATGCTGAAATCTACACGTTGGTCATGCAGGCATACAGCCAGCCACCATACGCTGTCTTTGATGCGTACGTTAGCTCCATTTTCCTTCAAGTGCTTTCACTTCCTGATTGTGCCGCTTGTGCTTGATGAACAAGGTGCCCTCGAAATGGGGCAAGAGCAGCGCCCACACCGGGTGCACCTCGGCGAGGTGGCGGTGCGTCGCGACGGCAAAGGCCTCGACCACGAGATGCGTGCGCGCGAGATGGGTGAAGAGCTCGTGATAATTGCCGTCGGCGACCGCGAGCGACTGTGCTCTGCCCATCCCCATTGCTTGCTGCGGCGAACGGGGAGGGGGTGATGACGCTATAATACTGACGAGGAAAAAAATGCATGGAGAGGGGTTGAGGGAATGTTCATCCTGCAGGCGCGTGCCCGACAGTGATAGGCCAAAACCCCTCCTGGCTAGCTGCGTTTGCGCTGCAGGGGCAGCAAGTATGCCCCTGCAGCGGCCTGTTGTCACGCATGACGCCGGACAAGCAGGGCACCGTGCAGGCAGCATCAGATAAGCGGACGAAAGCGCGAGTCGCAGGCATTTATACAACGCTTGACAGTAAGCGCGCTGTTGCTGCTCGCGCGAACGTGGCCAAGCGGTCGATCCTGTGAACCGATCTTGCGGCTTACAGGTCCTTGACTCGTTTACAAGGCCGTTGAGATCAGCGTGTAGTCTCGTTGGTGATCTCGGCCAACTCCTGGTGTCTGCTGTCGTGCTGCTCCCTACTGAGGGACTGCAAGGGTGTTGAGGCTATTGTTTATGGAGCGAGCACACGCACGGTTACGATATGACAAACAGCTGTAGTTGCAATTGCCTGCCCGAAAGAAGCAGTCACCGTGGTCACCTTTGTCAGGTCTATCAGGCCACCGAGCCATTTGCGACTTACATCGCACGCTTTCGAACGCACGGTAGCCATTTTGCGCGAAACTGCGGTAACGTAAAGAACTACAGATGGCAAAGACAACGCACGACATGAAGGGTGGGCAGCCGGAGCTTCAGGAAAAGCAGGGTGACGGCTTAGCCTCACCCTCGAGCCGGTACCCTTTCAGGCGGGCGTGTGCTTGCCTCAATTTCATAACGATTCCGATGACGCTCAAATTCCTGCTCGGGCTACCAAGGCGATATCGGCGGGATTACGCAGGAGGCGCGGGTGCCTTCGGTCGGCAATTCACCTCTGCTGCACCATGCAATTCATCATGGCGTTCGGCA
>NNCB01000012.1:0-40460 GCA_002317545.1 Scenedesmus quadricauda | reverse complement strand
CCATGGCCGCCCACCCAGCGGCCGTGCCAGCAGGTCGTGAGCCGAGGCCATCGTCGTGCTGCTTGAGGGTCCTCGGCGTGCTGCAGCAGCGCCAGCACGCACGACTAAGCCCAGTGCGCACTGCGCGGTGTATCGGGCCCGCCGCTGCCGCAGGTTCTGGCCAGGGGCGTTGAGGTGTTGGCAGTGGAGAGAGAGGGCCTCGGCAAGCCCGTTCAAAGTGGCATCGCCAACACAACCCTGCAGCGCGGTGCTGCGGCAGGCCGGTCGAGGGGCCGCCGCGCTGCGAATTGACGATGACCAGGGGCAGCTCGGTCATGATCGCAAGGCCCATCGCCTCGCCCTTCAGCGCGATCCCCGCCGGCCATGAGCTGGTGACGCCGAGCGACCCTCCATAGCCTCCGGCGCCGATCGCGAAGCAGGCGCGGCGCACCTCGGGGGTCTGCGTCATTCCCCAGGAGCCACTGATCATGCTGGGGCAATTGCTCTCGATCGCGGCCAGCAGCGCCGTCCGGCCGCCCTTGCAGGCCGCGTTGATGCTCGCGCCGCGCGCCAGCAGCAGGTCACAGGCCTCCTGGGCCAGCTGCCCAGAGCGCGCGGCGGCGATGTGGCTGCGCGCAGGGGGGCGGCATACGGTGGTTGCAGAGGCGGAGGCGTCCACGACCGGAGTGAGCGGGGAGGCAGGGACGGCGCATGCTGCCGCAGCCCCCGCGCCTGCCATGGCTGCTGCCCAATATTGCTGCAAAAAGGCAGACATGGCCCTGCTTGCCCTGCATCCTCCTGTAACTGTCCCGTGATACCCACACCCAGGTAGCAGGGACATGCAGGCGCCGTCGCTTGCAAACCGCATGCAGCAGGGCTGCGCTACAGCGCCGACGCTTGCAACCACGACAGCTCCGCCGCGCGCGGCCGTGCCACGCCGCACGGGCGCAAGGCTGCAACCGGCAGCCCCAGCTAGCAACGACCCACATGGGCAGGCGGCCGTCCGGCTCCATGGGCTCCTCCACCGCGGCGCCGTGGTCCAGCAGGAGCCCCATGGTGGGCAGGTCCAGGTTCTTCGTGGCCACGTGGACGGGCGCCTGCCCTTCCGACGCGCGGTTGATCGTGCGACCCAGCCCCTGTGCGCGCGGGGCGCGGGCGCGTGGTGGGTCCTCCTTGCAACGATGCCCGTTTCCCGCACACTCCGGGCCTCCCTGGCTCAGGGCTGCTGGTGCATGCCGCACGCGCCCCTCCTCAAGGACCGCCGTCGCGTGGCTCGGGCCTGACTGCCTCAGAACCGCTGTTGCATGGCTGAGGCCTCCCTGCCCAGAGCTGCTGCTGCATGGCTCAGGCCTGACCAAGAATCGCTGCGCATGGCTCGGCTGCGACACAGGCTCCACCACGCGCGCGCACCAGCGTATCGCCAGGCCCGTACAACCAGCAGCTCACCCAGCAGCAGCTTGATCGTGAGCTGGTAGTCGAGCGCGGTTCAGCCAGCGGTTCTCCGCCATCTCCACCGCGATGTGCAGCGCGGTCTGCGCCTTGGACATCGCAGCGTTGACCGCGGCCGGTGGCGTGCCAGGAGGTATCGAGGACGATGGCCGGCACGTGCGCACCTGTCCACCGGCTTCGCCGAGTGCCGGAAGCGCCCGGCCGACCGCGGCACCGAAGCCCGGCGGGCTATTCGGCGACTGCGCAATGTAGGACCGGGGCGGCCCGCTCGGAATTTGGTGGCCGCAGCGCTGGGCCTCACCAGCGCGTTGTGTGAGAGCAGGAGGCCCGTTATGCGGCCGCGCCGTAGTAGGCCGCCACGTGCAGCGGCAGCCAGCCGTCGACGTCAGGGGACCTGACCTTGGCGCCAGACTCCAGCAGGGCCTGGGGGTGATGTGTGTGTGTGTGTGTGTGTGTGTCGTTTCCTGCGTGCCTTCGGCCTTGAGTCGGCAGGCGGCAAACAGGGCAGGCGGCCTTCGATACCGAATTGCATCTTCGGCGCGAACCGCGCCGTTCGCGCCCGACCCGCGGCTCTCGCCGCCGCGGCGGCCGCCACCGCCGCGGCCGCCGCCTCAGTCCGTGTCGCCAACCCCTCATCTCAACCACGTCCCCGTGGCCTTCGTTCACCGCGATGTGCCTGCGGATGCGGCAGGGCGGTCACGCGTGGCAGGCGCGGGCGTTTGACCATGCTGGCGAGGCCCGCTCTGCGGCACGCAATCGCGCTTGCCCATTCGGCTCGCCTGCCGCAGTGAGAGGTGCAGTTGCGCCTAACTGCAAGCTCCCCAGAGCAGCTGCTATGTCTCAGCTCCTCGGCAGCCATGCATGGCGCGGGGGCAGTGCAAGAGTCCGAGTTGACGCCCCAGAGAATGATGTGAGTCCCCTCCACCAAGGCTCACACGGCGGCGAGCTATCCTCCGTCCCGCGCATGTTCAGGTCGGCGCCGCTGGGCGAGGATCGCCACTGCATCGTTCTGGTATTCGCTCTGCGGGTAGGTTTCCAGCAGGGGTGGCGCGGCTGGCGGCGGCCACGTAGGCGCGCGGCGCATGTAGTACAGGGCCACCGGCCTGCGTGCAGCGGGCGCTGTGCGCATGCTCGACCATGGCTGGCGCGGAGAATCGGCGGCGTAAGCGGCTGATCTGTGGAAGTCCCGGATCGCCGCGCGGGGCCATTGGGCACGGAAGGCAACGAATTATATTTTCTTACCCGATCTACGAGTCTTCCCATCCGGATGAGGGTTCTTAAGCGCGGTTCTTCTACCACCAATTCTCTGAACTGGTGCATCACTCACAGGGCTGTCTGACCCTCATCGTCGTACTCGTCCAAGCCACGAATCCGTGGCTGCTGCTGCGCGCGACTCGCCAGGCATTCGATGTCATCTGCGCAATCCATGCGCGACACACCGGTCAGGCGCCAGTCAGAGGCGCGGTGCGCATCGGCTGCCGGCCATGTCGAGCGACGCAACTCCGAATTGCTGGCGTCCTGGGCAAGCCGCCACAAGCGCTTGCCATGCCGGCTGCGCAGCGCGCGGAGCGCGCGGCCACGACATTATATGTCGATGCGCGCAGCCTCTTCCGGGTTTCCGGCTTGCCCGCTCTTTCATCGCTTTCGAGCCCGCCGACTTGAAAGCTGCTGGGCACACGAAGGGTGATGAGAGGCCTGGTGGGGCCCACACCTTCGTTGATCGCCTCGTGCAGCTTGAATCGGCCGAGGTTCTCCAAAGACGCTCGCGCAGATCGAGCTGTGGAGCGCAGCGAGCAGTACAAGAAACGACGTCTATGTCCTGCCAAGCATCTGAGCTGGAGTGGGTGTGTGCCCTGAAAAGCAGGCGTGCAGCATGTAGCAGCTCTGACCAATGATGCGAGACCGACGATATGGGGATGCTGGCTTGCATGTACGTATCGACCGTCAAGGCCTACACACCGGGTGTGTTCAGCACTAAATTCATGAAAGTGCCGCTTATGCCATATGTCTGAGCTAGGCTCCTTTTATATTTTGATTAATAAAAATACAATTTCCCGGGATGCTTTATTGTGTAGCTTCATTGTTTTCTTCCCGGGACAGTATGAAGTGCTAAAGTAATACCTTGTGGCGTTTCTGATCGCTACAATTTTCTGAAGCTCTTGTGACCGGGGGAGCGCCTGGAGGCCCGCATGACGCGAGCACGACGGGCCAAGCAACCGCAACCCGCCTCGCTGGCGCAACGCCCCGCCTGTCGCGCAGACCGCACTCCCCGAACGACCTGTGCCAGGACCACCCAAGAGCGGGCAACGTGCGCATGGTGCGCCCAATTGCACACCGGCTGTGCGGGTGAAAGCAGCACCGGTGTGGCGCGACGCGGTCTCGCTGCCGCGCAGGCCGCGATTTCCTTTCTACCTTGAACCGCGCCGAGCTCAGCTATGCGATTTGTCATTTGCTGGGATTGCGGCCGGTTTCATCCGCGAAGGATCAGGCAGCATGACGCTTAATTCGACTCTGAGCGCACGCGAGGCTCTTTTGGCGGCGGCGAAGGAGCGTATCCTGCTGACCGACGGCCTGGGCATAGGCCTTGCAAAGGCATGTCGAAGCCGAAAGTTCCTCGCCTGCGAACATCGGCATACGATACATGTTTTTTTTTGGATATGAGCGGCGTATCTCCGCGCTGACAGACATGACTGAATATGATATTTTGAGTAGAAATTGCGATCCCGCTCGCTCATGAAATTCAACAGGTCTCATAATATGTTTCGTGCTCGTCGCCCTGGCTGAAAATTCATCCCCCTGTAAACGGTCTTGCAGACCTACAGTGAAGAGGACACACTGTCCACAGGCGACGCAGCTGCAGCAGCTGCCCACCAGAGCTGTTTTGTGCGGACGACATCCTCTGCTGCTGCGCCTATTCCGACGACGAGCCCGAAAGCTGAGATAAACTGCTGGTGGCTGTGGTCCTGCAGGCACCACGCGATGCCGCCTGCAGCTGACTGCTGATTCCACCACTGCCAGCACGAGCCGATGACTACATTCTCAGATAGTTAGGCAGCCGTCAATCGCGCGCTGGTGCTCAATACGGCCCGCTTCGAACTCGGCTATGGCGACAGCTACGGTCCGCGCACACGCCGCACGCATCTGCGCGGGGCCGTGATCCTGGTCTCGTCGTCGAGCGTTCCGAGAGAAGGCCACGATCGTCTTCTGATGGAGTGAGCCTCGTGGGCAGGGGCACGCAACGATGGGAATCTATCATCGATGCCGACGATGCGAACGCCATGTCCCATTGCGACTTATGGCGGCGGACGCACTGTGCTCAAGCGCCGTTGCATGCATCGCGATTCCAAGTGGCGCATAACACGACTGATTCGCCGGGCATTCACTCACTGACGGGCCGTAGTGTATGGCAACAGGATTATTTACCAGTCACAAGCACAAACCCGACCTGGATATACCACATGGAACAAGCCTTCCGCACTCGCTTTACGTACTGCTTCGCGGGCTTGCATTTGGCTTTTCTGTGTGCGCCTGAGAAACTGTTTCACTAGATATTGCTGCCCGTGATAGATAACAAACTGTATGACCTGGATGACTCAAGGGATGAGTTATCAGATAACAGCGATATGAAAGCAGGTAGGTAACCCCCTTCTTGAAAGTCAGCTTTACCAGGACTTTGTGTTCTGCATCAGGGCGCAATGGTCATTTGCCAGCCGTCGCCCGCACCGTGGCGTTATCTCAGGCTTGCTTTTTCTTCACCGTATCAAAATCCACATCGCCTAAGCCAACCGGATTCTACCGTACAATACCTTAGCACACATCTCACGGTGATCGCTGCTAACCAGCACTTACATATGGGACAAATTTCCCAAAAAACGAATCTTCACGCAGCACGCCAGAGAGTTGGCGAGGACGTGTTCTGGTCGCCCAGCATGTATCGCGATCCTCTGCAGCTGTCCGCGACGCTGCTCAGCTGCCCGCTATGGCCGTTTTGCGGACAGCTGCCGCCCGACATCGCAGCAGACATCGCTGCTCGTGTGGGCGCGCACGCCGTGCCGGCATGCTCGACCAGCTGCGTACAGTCTCCAAGGCGACCTGCGCCGCGCTTGATGCCCGCACCCGCAGCCTTCGCATGCGCTCTCGTGGCGCAGCTGCGGTCGACCGCTTCGCTGCGCCGGGGCGCTTCTCTGCATTGACAGAGCGGCGTTCGAGGGCCGCGACGTGGGCGCGTTCCGTGGCTTGGCGCGCGCGCTGCCGGCGCTGGGCGGACGCTGGTGCGTCTTGAGGTAGAGCCGTACACGACGACAGACCTGGACGCCGCAAGGCAGTGGTCGCCAGCCTGAGGGCGTTGACCGGCTTGACACACCTGCGCTTTGGCATCGAGCATGCGGCAATCTGGGGCAGGAGGCTGCCGGACCTGACGTGGCGCAAGTCATCTTCGCCGCCGCTGCGTGGATGTCGCGGCTGGAGGCGCTGGCTCATGCATGTGGCGCTCGGCAAGGCGGCGCACTGGCCGCTCGACTGCGGTCAGGCGGCTGTTAGCTGTAGAGCTGGGGTGGGCTCCAAGCCCCTGTAGAGGCTCGCGCTTTTGCCGCTTGCGTGCCTCCACGCCTGCAACCTCCTGCAAGCACTCAAGCTTGGCGCTCGGCACAGCACTCTCTGGGAGGTCTGGCAGCAGCCAAGATCACACATCACTCTCAGCTTATCACCCCTGTTTACGCAACAACCCCTGCAGGAGCTCGAGCTGCGCTGCCTGACCTCCCCCGGCATCGAGACCCTTGCGGCTGCTGCGCACCTGACGGCGCTGACGGCCGTCCGCTTGTCGTGCTACACGCCTGAGGGCATGAGGCTGCCGGGCGTGGTGGAGCAGACCGTCGGCAACAACGCGCCGCCTCGCACGGTGCTGCGGATCATCGAATCAAAGTGCAACTGGCTTGGGCCCACGCTGCCACCCTCGCCATTTACGGGTGCCACCGCGTCTGTGACAAGATGCGCATTGTCATCATTCACCCGCCCAGCTCGCGCCCACTTGCTTGCCGGCTTGGAGGAGCTGGCACTGTGCGACTGCGACATGCGGGCGGCCGACGCCGCCGTTCTTGCCAGCTTTCGCTGCGTGCTGCGGCGGCTGGCGTCATGTCGGCACCGATCATCTGGGGCAGTCGCGGTCTTTGGCGTGCTTGGCGCAATGATGCTGGCTTTTCTGGGGTTGATGACGTCGATCTGGGCCGAAAAGTTCGACCATGCCGCCGCGGTGACCTTTCTCGTACCCCGCTGACCGCGCTCCGCGCTCTACCTTGGGGACAGCTCCATCCCGAAGCTGGTTCCAGACGATCGCGCACGGCAATCCGGTCTATTACGCGATCATGGGCTCACGCTTTGGGGGAATTTTGCTGACGGCCTGATGCTTGCTAGTTTCATGCCCTCTACGCCCGTGTCCTGCCAGCTGCGGGTTTTGGCCGACTCCAGCACGGCTTCGCATACTTTTTGGGTCTGGAGCGCATCCTTGAAGGTAGGGCCGCAGGGTTCGCCGTTTCGAGCGACTGTGCAGCAATCAGCCACTGGGTGCATTAAAAGGATTGTCTGACGGCGCCTTTGCAGGGCCTTTGTCGAGCATACGCAGCTCGCCAGTGCTTCAGGCACTGGAAAAGGAGGGGCGGTAAAGGGATCTCGATGATGATAAGGTAGGGAAAGTATTTGATCTGATGATGATCTGATGCAGATTATGCTTACTCATCAATATAAAATAGTCCGTATGGTTTCATACTCACCATGTCTGTATCCAAAGGTTTGTCACATAATCTCGATGTGGGTGGATAGATCCCAACGAGTTATTATGTAGTATTTGTCAGCGTTTTGAAAGCGGTTGCGCCATAGGGTCCAGGCCGGCAGTAGGCTCATCTTGACGATCACCAATGGGAGGCATGCTTTGCCTGCGAGAGTTTCGTTTGCATGTGTCGGTCAGTGGGCAGTGTCACCGGGTGCCTGCTGCACGTCCTGGTCCTGGGATTGTGTGCGCGGAGCTGCCACTCACAGTCTGGGGAGGACCAGCACGTGCATGCTTTACCACCTTCAGAATAATGAAACATGTATGGCTATCTTTCAGATTCCAGCGCTTCGTGCCGTCCGTTGTTGGTTTGAATATTTTGCTTTCCCGATCAAATCCAGCGCTTCGCAGACACGCATGAACCTGTAACTCAAGCCCAGAGCTGACGGACAGCGGCGCGTCGTCGCCGCACCGCAATCCGAAAGGCTACTGATGGCCGGCGGTGCAGCCCACCCGTCTGCACCGAGCAAGATCCCGCCATCCTGCAGTGCGTCCTCGACAGGACGCTGCCATCGCTGCGCGAGGCACGGCCGCAGACGGCGCGCTGGTACGGGGCGTGCTGCGCGCGCGCGAGGCGACTAGCTGCAGGCCACCCGGCCCTCCTCTCGAACGCACAGGCTGGAGCCGCTGCGGCCGCCCGCACCGCCGCTGGGAACGGCCGAGAAGCTGCAGCACCCCGCGGCGCTTGTCAGGTGCGCTGGACGGCTCGCTTTCACGGCTGTTGTCGACCGGCTGCGCTTGCACAACACGCCCGCATTCTCGACATGCGATCACTAAAGCTTCTAGCCACGCATCCACGTGTCGGGCGCTCTGGATCTGATACCAGCAGCAGCCGCGAGCCTCGCGCCGCATCGGGCGCAGAGGCCCTATGGCCAGCTGCTGCTTCCCTAGCAGCTAACCGGCAGCTACCACAGCCGCTCGCCAAGCCTGCGGACCCGCACGCGGGTCACCGGCAGACGCCGCCAGCCCACTGCGGCCCCCAGAGCCGCACCAGCGTGGATGCCGGGCCGGGTGCCTTGACGCACGTCGCGACGCGTCTCGCATGGTGCAGCGGAGCATCAGGCCGGGCGTCGCCGGCCAGCGGATGGTCATCGCAGCGGCGAAGAATCGCTCGGCGGCAGCTGCGGGCAAAGTCGCCTATGCTCGTCCATTTGGTCCCTGGCGCTGTCGTGGAGCTGTCGGCCAATCTGGTCCAGCCGGGCGCGGCATGACATCGACCCCGCGACGCTCGACGCGAGCGGCAGCGCATGCACGATGGCGACAAGCAGGGGTGGCAGCACGATGCATGTCCTGCTATGCGGCTTGCTCCTGGACATCATCCCGACCACGCATCCTCTGGCATTGACCGCAACCTGTGACCTCCATGCACGCTGGCGACTTTGCAGCTCGACCACACATGCCGCATCGCACTTCGGGACTGCGCGGCCGACGTGACAGCCGCCTCCGCAGCCGTCGCTCGTCGCGTCGCCGGGATTCACGCCGCAGCCACGCGCGCGCCCTTGCAATTGGCAGCCCGGTCGTTTTGGTCGGTTCGTGCGCGACCGGCGGAAAAGCGCCGCGGCGCCGCGGTTGCCGGCGCTGGATCAGCTGGTTGGCCGGTCCCCAGCCTTTCGTCGAGCGATAGAATGTGCCACCGCCAGTCCGCTTGGCATCGACATCAGGCATTGCATCCAGCAAGAGCCGGGCGAGCAGGCCGCCTCGATCGACGAGGTCAACACCGCGGTCCGCACCATGGACGAGATGACCCAGCACAATGGCCTTTCGCATGGCAGCAACAATGAACCCTCCCTCGAGCATTCCCGCAGGTTCTGGCAGAAACAGACAAGTGCCTGCAGACCCTCACCCGCCGCCCAACGCGTCGTCTGCTGCCACCAAGGGCCGTGGCGCCGGAGCTAAAGGTGAGCAGGAGGTTTGCCCAGGGGACAGAGATTGCGCACGCTTGTTAAGCCGAAGAAGCGGTGGAGATTGCCGGGCGGACTGGTGCCGGCGCCAGCACGGCGTTAGCAGCCTGCTGCCGTACCCACAATGGCGATGCGGACGCCGCGTCGGTCGCTTGGCGCCAGCTGGAGGCGCGGCTCGAGGCGGACACCGAGCGGCACCCAACTGGTTGGCGGCGACCTAGGGACTACCACTGCGGTGCAGGGCGGGCGCATATTTCCTGGTTGGCCTGATTGGTCGGATGGGCTGTCGAGATGGCCTCAAAGGGCCTGGTAGTGAGGACACAGGGCGATCTATCCATTACCCGCCTTACTCCGGGCAGAACTAAGAATTATATAAGGCCTTTGAATGGATCAGCCTGGCCGAGATCGGCGCCGGGGCCTGCCTGGCCGATGATATGGGCCTGGGCAAGACCCTGCAGGTTGCTTGGACCTCATGCCGGTCGCGATGTCGAGCAACACCAGCGAATGTTCGCAGTGTGCGCGTGTGACGAAGGGCACGGCAAAACCGCATGTCTTGACCAATTCGGGGCACGGCAATGAGGCAATCGGCCTTTCAGGCGGCAGCTAGATCCTGACCATTCCGGGGCTTTACAACAGTGGCCCGACCCATTGGCAGAGCTTGTGGGAACGCCGCTTCGCCGATTGCGAGCGAATCGAACTCGGCAGCTGGGACGAACCGCTCAAGACCAATGGGTCGAACGGATCGCCGCCGCGATCCACGCCGAGCACGAGCCCGTCCTCATCGCCGCGCACAGCCTGGGCTGCCAACTGCCTCGGAGCTCGCGCGGTGGTCGCCGGGGCTCGAAGGTCGAGGCGTACCTGGCCAGCGGCGCGCTGACGCAAGGCGCTTTCGAACTCCACAACCAGGTCGGCAGCCTCGTCGTCGATTTCGATCTCGCTGTCGCGAAGTTCTGATCGTACGTAAAGCCCTATCCTTGGACCATTGTGGTAGTTGGGTACGGCTTCGTCCAGGTCATCATTAACCACGATATGGTCAAATTGATCGGCAAACGAGGTCTCGAAACTGGCTTTGTTAATTCTTTCTTCTATAGCTTCCGGGCTGTCTGTATTCCGGGCTTCCAGTCTTGACTCATAAGACTCCTCATGCCAAGGCAGACGAGGCCGCGCCTCGCGCGCGTGGCGCAATGGGCGAGCGCCGCCCCTCCGGCCTGCGGCTGGGAAGGCTTGTGGGCTTGGGGCTGCTGGGGGTGTGCAGCGCCAGGCGCTTGCGGCAGCACACTACCCCGAAGCGGCCCCGGCGCTAGACAAGCACACCATAATGGGATCCTGCCTCTGATGCCTTGTTGGGCCGCAGCTTCCTTACGTGCAATCCTTCATGTGCTCGCTTCATCTCTGTTTCGCCCAGTTTCACTGCGAAATCAGCGGGGAGGTGGGGCAGCGCATTCTGTCCAATTTTCTTGACGCAATCCGCGCAGTACGCTTTAACTTGATGAATCGCACCCTGGACATCAACGTCAAATCGCCCTTCTTCCTGACGCAGGCGCTGCACGGGCTGCTCAAGGCCGGCGGCGCCGCCGACCGCCCCGCAAAGGTCATCAACATCGGCTCGATCGATGGCCAGCGCCTCAATCCGTGGGAAACCTATAGTTATCACGCGTCGAAGGCCGCGATCCTCTACCTCACCAAGCGCCTCGCCGGCGCCGCTCGTGCGCCGGCAAGGCCCAGCGTGTGACTATGTATCGCGTTGAAGTTGCGCGCGCGACGGGCTGCTCTGGTTCCGCCCATACAAACGGCGAGGGCTGTCCCTTGCCAGCCAAGCGGGGCTGTGCGCGCCAGGGATGGGGCCCTCGAGAGAATTTCAGTACGGTACCCGGGGCTGGAGTGACCACAACTCCTCATGTCCCCAAATTTCAGGCACCCGCCTCCAGAACAAGCTGGATGAGCTCAGGGCCCTGCTCAACTTCCTCATGCCGGGTGAGACGCGCTGCCGCACAAAGCTGCTTGGGTTCCATCCTGCAGGGCATTCTCCCGCTTGCTGGACCCGTAGTCAAATAGTTCATGACGAGTGAAGTTCAAAGAGAGCATCGCCGCTTTCGCAAGCAGCTGAGCAGCCTCAACAAGAAGAGGTGCCCGTGAAAGCAACCATAGGACCCTTACCGGCAAATACTTCTGCAACGCCGGATACCGGAGCTTCCAATATTGATGAACAGGAACTCATCCAGAAAATATACCAGCTGTTTGAAAGTATCAATAAGCCCGGGGTAGACTTTTTCGAGCTATGGAACGCAGCAGAAAAAATGGGTGGCCCTACGCCGGAAACATTCAGACCTGCATGTCCCTCCCCTGCATGCGCCGCACAACTTGAACTTTATGGATCCGTCTTGTCATCCAGCTTGCTTGCAGCAAGCCACTCAAATCCATTTACGGAGAAGCAGACAGTGCAAGTTCTGTTTATATATTCTGATCCCTTTTCTGAATCAATTTACGCTCCCTTGCCCTGCAGGTGAGATGCGGAGGATGCTGCTGGTTTGACCCAGGTGATCGGCGGCAGCACAAGAATCCCGATGCGGGATTGAATAGTACCAGTGGAAAAACAGATCGCTTCGGGCCGTTTCCGTTATACTCCGATTTGTCTTAAGACAATTGGATAAATCCTTGTCCTTTTTCATTTTACAAAGTAAAATGGTATCCCGTCCACCATGATGCGTCAATATGTCAACACCCACCTTTGTTACCAGGCCCCACCTCCACACACACACACACAACACAGAACAACACTCTCTCTCTCTTCACAGGAGGAGTACCTGCTGCTGACATCCGCCTGCACCGGTGCTGCGCCCCTTCATGCTGCGCCGCCTCGAGGACAGCGTTGCGGGGGATCTGCCCGGCAAGACAGAGGTGGTGCTGCGATGCCGCATGAGCCCCTACCAAGAGGTGCGGCGGACAGCGCCTGTTTTTCTGGGGGCAGAGCGACCGTGCCGCGCGCGGCTGCCCCAAATTTGCACGCCACCTTGCACCGGCTGTAAGAGGCGTCGAGGGATGCGGACGCGCGCTGCCGCTGCCCGCGGTCTCCTGTGTCGCGATTTGCGGTCGCCTCCCTCCTCAGCAACCATTCTCTGTGAGCACAAGTTGACTTCCTGCCCCCTCGTACACCCAAGCTAGCCCCCTTGCGCCACAATTCTCACACACACACACACTCGCATGCGCACACACACATGCACACACACACCAGCACACACAAGCACACACACACTGTGACGTGCATCTTGTTTTGGACAGGCCCTCTACTCACTCGTGAAGGGCAGCTTCGTCGGCGCTGCGCAGCAAGAGGGGGATGCGGCGGCGGCGGCCGCAGGCGACGGCCGTGCTGCGCGCGGCGGCAAGGCGTCGGCGGGCGGCGTCGTGGGCGGCGGCGGCGTGAGGGGCCTGGGCGTGAGCGTGAACAACGTGCTTATGGAGCTCAGGACGATCTGAACCACCCCCTGATCGGCAGACACGGCCCCCTTGATCAAGTGCTTGACCAGCATGTGGCAAGCAGCCCTCATTCAAATTCCCAGGCGCAGACGGCTGGGCCCGCCTAGACCATCGTCCTTAGTATCCCTGCCTGTGGTGCAAATCTGCGTCGCACGCGCCAAGCCCGCAGCCCTGTCAATCCCCCGAAACGCCCCCCCTCTGCACCCCATCCCCACAGCCGCCTGCATCCGGAGATGGGGGCGTCGCGGCTGCTGCTCTTCGCCGCGTGGCCGCGACCCGGGCTCGCCGGCGCCAAGGTGGAGGTGGGGGCCGAAGAAGCTACCCGCTGGCGCGGAACAACACCGTCCAGCGGCCGCGTTTCCGCGCTCGAATAGGGAGGGTGACGTCGATCCCGTCGGCGAGTGTCGCCCATTTCATCATGTCGGGGGTGGTCAGATGTTCGTCCAGCATCGCTCGCGCGTCCTTGATCAGAAACTAATGGAAAGTTCCAAGCTTTTATATAGGAAAAATCACTTTTTATTTTTTCTATTGTTAACATATTTTCATCTTGTTACTATTGTCTTTAAAATGCCGTATAATGTTTTGCAACTGCCCGAGAGCGGGCGGTTGCGACACCAGCCTCCCGTTAACAGCCGAGCGGAACAAACAGTTCCAAACCAAATGCACGCCCCTGCCCCCCGACTCTCCGCGGCCAGGTCCTGCTGTTCTGCACCATGACGCGCGACCAGGACGAGCTGGAAGCCTACCTGGACTGGCGCGGCTTCAGCTCCCTTCGCCTTGACGGGGCCGCTGCAGCGCGCCCGAACGGGGCGAACTCTTCAGCGGAGAGTTTGAAGTGAAGAGGCCGGGGTGGGAGGAGGGTGCGGGCTGATGCCTGGAATCGTTTGCAGGCGGGTTTTTGGCGGCTTCTGCCGGCAAAGGTATGCAAAAGGGTGCTGAAGGGTGTGGGGCGTAATTGGGGGCCAGACGTCGGCGTGGTTGTGAGTGATGCAGGCGGGGGCGCGCACGGGCGTACGACCACCGGCACGGGGGCCGTTGGGGCAGGACTGTGCGGGCAGGCATTGCTTGCGAAGCTCGGCCCGCGTGCGGCTTCATCAAAGCCTTCCGTTACGTCGTGACCTCAAGTACGCCCAGCCACCAGGATACCCGGGCAGCCTGCCGCTTCGCTGCGGTGCGCCCAGTGCCACTTGAATGCCCGCTTCCCCTCGACGCCGCTCCCGACCGCCGCGCCCACCCTGGCGCGGTACCTTCCCGCACCCTCCTTTCCGGCTTTTCTCCCATGAAACTCTATTACTCCTCAGCACGCTGCTGATCGGGATGGCCTCCTGTCTATGGCGCCGGCGGCGTGGGATCCGAACATCAAGGTCCCGACGATGATGACCACCGCCGACATGGCGCTGAAGCGCGACCCCGAATTCCGTGCGATCAGCGAGCGGTTCCGCGCCGATCAGCAGCAGTTCCGTTCAGGCTCCTGCCGCCTCCTCGCTTCGGGGTCGACACACAACCACTGCACGCTGACCGGGCGCCCGGCTGCCAATCGGCTCGGCCACACCTACCTGCCATACCCTGCGCGAGCGACCCGCTGACCGGTCCCTCCATCAACTTGCACTGCACCCAGGCGGCCGAGCACCGTCATCTGTATGATACGGACTCGAACCCGCAGATCGACCTGCAGGTGCGCGCGCAGCGTCTGCCGAGCACCCGCGCGCGCGCGCGCACAACAGCTCGACCACCACGAGCCTGACCGCCGACCAGATCCACGACCTCGCACACACATATGAAAGCATACATACAGACAAGACATGTGCGCACGCATGAACATTGCCTGAGCGTTTTGGCGTCTGGGGTCCATGCCCACAGTCGAGGCCGTGGCCTTCACATGCTGTGCCGAGCCCCCGCATCGCGGGCGCCGCGCCCCCGCACCCCTGCCTGCCTTCAGTCTCGACCTGCGCCGCTAGCCCGCCCTACAACTCCCATGGCGCCCCACCCACGCCTCTGAACGATCAGTGTCCCCCGCACTCGTGCATGCGCGCGATACTCACTAACTGCGCAACCGCTCCTGCCACCGCTCGCCTCACCCTCATCGCAAAACCAACACATCCACCGCACCGCCAGGCCCAGGCGCGCGCGTACCGCATCGGCCAGACGCGCCCCGTGCTCGCGGTGCGCCTGCTGGTGGGCGGCAGCGTGGAGGAGCACGTGCAGCGCGTGCGACGGAGAAGATCAAGTTTGCCGACTCAAGCATCACGGGCTGGGAATGTTGTGTGTGAGGGTGTATCGAGTGGGGGGTATTGTGTGTGTGGTGTGTGGGTGTGTTTGGTGTGTGTGTGTGTGTGCGCGCGCGTGCGGGCAGGGGGTTGAGGTCAGGGTGGCGTGACGGTTTGTCCGTCCGAAATGAGCGTGGAGCTGGTGTCAGTCAGTGGCAGGGCTCCAGGTGGGGTGTCCACGCGTGCGCCCGGCAAGGGGGCCAAGACGTTAGCAGGGGGAACGGCGTTGCCGGCCTTCCGCCTGGCGTTGACCACGCAAGTGCTCGGCGGTCCTGTAGTCGCAGGAGCTGGGTTGCCATCATGCTGCCAACACAGCTTTGCTCACGCCGCTTTCATGCTCCAGTGAGCCTACCCCTGCCCAGCGGCATGCGCACTTGATCTTAGCGAGCCCCTCATCCCACGCGCGCTCCCAGGCGGCTTCTTTGACGGCATGACGTCAGCAGACCAGCGGCGCCAGTACCTCCTGTCATCCTGAACGCCCCAACCGATGTCACCGAGCGCGTCGGACCAGCGGGTCAGATTGTGGCGGTCGGCCCAGGGAAAGTCGAACAGAATGGCGAGCATGTCGGTCGTGAGTTCGATCGACACTTTTTCGACCCAGTCGAACGTCGCCGACGAGGAGGCGCGATCGATCGAGGCCGCGGCGCGCGCCGCCGAGGCTGCGGCGGCCGATCGATGTCCGACGGCAAAGGCGGGAGCGAGCGCGGTCGCGGGTGCGGGCGGCGCGGATGCGGCTCCGTCGCGCGCCTGGCGACGAGGAGGAGTGCGCCGCGCTGATCCGCGAGGCGGCGAAGCCGGCGGCGCCCAAGCGCCAGGAGGACCCGCACCGTTCAGCAGCGAGCATGCGAGCCGCAGCGCGGCAACAGGAGCAAGGCTCAGAAGGTCGGGGCCACCAGTGCAGCCGCTGCAGCCGCCGCCGCCCAAGGCAGCCGCCTCGGCGCCTGTGGGCCGCAAGCGCAACGCGGAAGTGCGGCAGCAGGGCGATGGTGACAAGCAGCAGGCTGCCGCTGCGCGCCGGCCCCAGGGACCTGCGCCCGCCCCTGCTGGCCAGCTGTGCTGCACAGAGCAGCAGCAGAAGCCGGGCGATGGGGAGCCGCCGCAGCCGGCAGCCCGAAGCCCAACGGTGCCGGGCGGCAAGCCGCTGGGCTGCGGCAAGTGCCGCTGGGCCAAGGCAGGCTGCAAGCGCTGCAGGGTCGAGGCGGTCGTGCCCCAGGACGACAGCGCCTCTGCCGCGGCGGCGATGGAGCTGCGCAACGCTGTGGTGGACGCGGTGAAGTACAGGAGGCCGCCCGGACAGCTGCGGCCAGGGCACGCGACTTTGCGGTGACTGCAGCGACGCCGGCATACACCGCAGCAGGCAACGGCTGTGGTCTCACTCGCGGCCGAGTTCGCCCGAACGAGGAGGAGGATGGTGGCGGTGGGGGTCATGCGTTCGCTCCGATTCTGTCGGGCTCTCCACCCGCATATCGCGCCGCGGACGCAATGCTCTTGCGCTGTCGCCGCCGCGGCCGATGGGCGCAGCCGTCGCCGCAGCCTCAGCGGCAGCAGGAGCGCATGCCAGGCCATGATAAAGGAGCGCCTGCGACCAAGCGCAGCGATCGGGTCGTTGCGGAAAGAGACTTCCGGCGTCGTCGCGCAAATGAGCATCCCGCAAGCTGCCAAGCGCTCCGCGCGGGCGACGCGGCGCCTCCGCGCGATGCAGCGGGTCTGCAACAAGCGGCAGGTGGTGGCATCGGCGGGCGCAGCGGCCGTGCGCGGCGGAAAAGGCGCTGCGGCAGCCGCAGCGCCGACGCGCAGCAAATCTGCTGCATTGACGCGACGCTGTCGACGCCGCTGCGGCCTGGCCGAGCCGACGCTGACTGGGTCTGCGTTCGCTCGCGATGGAACTGGCGTCGGCGAGGGCGGTGCGCTGCTGCAGCCGCCGCGCCAGACGAAGTGGTCGGATGCTGTGGCGGCGCTTCGGGCTGGCGCGCGTTGAGCAGGTGGGAGCGGCCGACGTACGCGGGTGCAGCAGCTGGCTGGAGGGCGCGGGCGCCGTCCCGTTGGTGGTGGTGCCGGCGCCGCCAGAGGGGCTGGACGGGGCCGTCGTGCAGGCTGATTCGCTCGATGCATGCGGCCGGCTCGCTCTTCATCAGGCAGGTCAAGTTGCCCACGTGCCGAGGGGTCAAGGTGTCTGAAATCGCTCATGTCCGTCAGCTCCATTCTTCAAGCTGAAGGGCGGCATGGTTGGAGATCGACACATCTACGATTGGCGACGGCTCTGCGGGATTTGCCTCTCTAGAAGACGCGCCCAGCGCTTGGTGGCGGATTGCAGGTGGCAGATGGCACCGATTGTCGTTTGCCCAGACAAGCCTGTTTGAAGCCTGCCAGGTTTTGGTTTAGTTGTTGTTTGTAGCACAAAGATAAAGTAAAGAGTTGATCCGTTTCCTCACAACAATAGTGTCTTGGTGGTGCATTGGCATACCTCGACCACGGCCGGCACCACGCTCTTTGATCTGCTGTGAAGGATGCTGCCACACGTCATGTTCCTGTAACTCGCTGTGCCATCACTCCGATCCTGCAGCTCCATCTGGATTCACACCGAGCCTAACAACTGCAAGCAAGTGCCACCAATGATTGTTGTGATACGAGTGAGGCTGTCAACCAGCTGCACGCTTCCTGAGCCAGCCCTACAGCCCGCAGGCTGGTGGAGGAACCAGTGTCAACCAGCTGCTTAACTCATGCCGGGCGATACCGAGCGAAGACGAGGGTGATGTTCAGGCACGTGGCTGCCTGCAGCTCGGCAGCTTCAACGATTCTGGGGGGGGGGGGGGCGGTGCATGAATGGGTCGGGATCGCGAAGGACGTCTGGCACGCGCCGTGGAAGCACAAGCTCGACTATATGTGGCGCGAGGCCGGCAGGTGCGATCGAGGCACGCCGCACGCGCGCATCACTTCGGCGGCATGATCGTCGTCGATCAAGCGCGTAAAGCAGATGCTCGAGCGTCGCATATTCGTGGTGGCGCTCCGAAGCGGCCTTCAGAGCGTTATGGAGGGTCTTTATCGAGGCTTTCCGAAAAAGACGGCATGGTCATTCATCTCTTGCGTTGTTATCAACTAGAGCGGTGAACTCGATCTAGTCAAAATATTTAAGGCCACGGCTGAATCGTAGGTATAACTGGCAACACAACTTGATCTTCAAGATCGGCAGCTGACTTGTGGGGCTGTCGGCAACTACAACGCCATTTGATGGATATTCGCTTGCCATTTCACAAATAAATCAGCGCAAATCAAAATGTACACTGACTCATCCCAGCGCTTCACGACGCAGTCGCACAAAAATCCAGCTCGCGGCGACCAGCACCAATGCGCGACAGTGGCCCCGTCATGGGGCCCAGGGCGCACTGCGTGCGTGTGAAGGGCCCTGTGGCTGCCGGAAGACGCTCCTGCATGGTGGTGGCCCAGCTCGCTGCAGTCAACGCTGCCATGCCTGCACGCCCATCGCCGCCGACGGCGCTTGGCTTGCTGCAGGCGCGCATCGGCCATGCCACAGGGCTGCTGAGTGAAACCAAGGCTGCGCTGCTGCTGCGCCGTGAGCGCGAGGCGCGCGCGGCGCGGGCCATGTCTGTGGAGGCCCGAGCGCGCTGCATCATCCTGCATCAGCAGAAAGGCGCCGTTGCAAATGCACAGTCGTGGATGAACGAGCGGGCTGTGCGCCAAGGGCCTATACGAGATGAGCGAGCTGCTGGCGGAGAAGAGGCTCGCAGGGGCGCAGACTTCGACGTCGATGTGGCCGCAGAGCGCCCCGCCGATCTTTTCAACATCGGCGGCCTGCAGCGCCGCGGACTACTGCCTAGCTCCGCGTGCAGCGCCGCCGCCATGCGGCCGCGGCGGCGATCGCGGCAGAGCGCGGCGCCGACGACCAGCACCTTCGCGCACGAGGCTGCGGCTGTTCTGGTGCGCCATCGTCGCGCCATGCTGCACGGCTTCGGGATCACAAGCCAGGGGGCGTGGCGCCTGCAAGCTCTAATGCGAAGGTGCGTTGACGCTGCTCAACAATCAAAAAACATATGAGGCTGTGATCTAGTGGGGTTCGTCAACTGACACAGGGGCAAGTGGACAGTGCCGCATCGGGGGCTGCGCTGATGGTTCGTCACAACGATCCCGTGTCGTTATGCAGAAATCGTAACCATCCCGTCGCGTTGGATTGCAACATCCTTGTATTGGCTTCCCAGATGACGAATCCGGCCAAGAGCTGGCGACCAAGCAGGATCAGCAAACAGGGACGTGGCCGACCATCTTCGCATCCATGATCGAGCTGCTCCCGCCGCGCTGGCGTCAACGCTGGCAGTGCGGCACCCCATAGGACATGATGATGGAGAATGTTGGCCGCATCAACACCTCCCAGGCCTATCGCTGGGCGTGCGATGATGTCACCGTGTACAAAGGCCCACCGCGCGCCCCGAGGACCGCTGGCTCCCGACCGGCATGGAGTGCTCCGTGGCGGAGGCCATCGCCGCCGCCGGCGGGCCCCTCAAAGCGCACCCCAACTGACGAGTATCTCCGCCACACCATCAACCTGCCTGCACGTCATCATCACTCGCACCGCCTGCGGCGACGCCAGGCGCCGCGACAGGGCGGTCAAGCTTGGCGCGACCGCGCCCCCGAAGTCTGCCGGCCTCAGATGTCGCGCAGACCTCACCATTACCCGCGAATGGAGCGCGAGCTATTCGCTCTTTCAATGGCTGACGTACCCAGCATGCCGTGAACCCGTATGCATCACACCTGGCTTCCGAGCTGAATCCATCCGGGTCGATATCAGAAATGCTGACCACTCTTTCACAGCCGCGTCATGCAGGTTACAGCAGGCCTCAATCTCAGCGCCTTTATTATAGTTTTTCTGGCATTGAGATTCAGGACTGTAGAACGGCACTCAGGTGCTTTCGCAAGTACCGTGAATAGCGTGTACTAGTCGGCAGGTTAATCAACCAGGCACTGACTTCTGTTGTAGGGGTGCAGTGGAGTCGTACAGTATGTGCGTCCTTTCCAATCTGGCCACTCAATGGATGACGTTCCTGGAGCACCATCAAAAGCCGGTAGGCTATATCGGATCCTCCCTCTTTATTATCATGGGTTTATATGGCCGGTCGACAGAGTTCAGTGAAACGGTTACGGGCAGGGATACCCCGCTCGCTTTGTGCACTCCGTTGCTTGCCGCACGCTTGCTCCTTTGGTCCCCGGTGAGACGGTGACGTCCGACTTCGCTGCAAGGTTGTGCGGTATCTTTTATATCACGGGTTCGTATCGTGGCTGGCAGCGACATCGAGATGGCAGTGGCGTGCTCGGCTGTCGTGATCGAATTGCCGAAGGGCGTATTCATCACGATGATGCCCTTCTTGGTCGCCGCGGGAATATCGACATTGTCGACACCGATCCCGGCGCGGCCGATGACCTTGAATCTGCTCGTGACAACCCGTCAACAAGGTATGCGGCCCTGACATGGCGCCCGGTGGATATTGGTGCGCGAGAAAGGCTCTGCCGCCGGCAGACGCGCCTGATCGCGGGGCCCGGCTCGCTGGTCAACGCGCAATTCCGCCACACCTGGGTCGCCAACGGGACTCGCGTTCTGCGGCGCGCATCGGTCACGCGACAGTGCTGCTGGGTGAGACGAAGGCCGCGCTGCGGTGCGCCGCGAGCGCGAGGCGCGCGCGGCGAAGGCAATGGTCTGACGAGCAGAAGCGCGCTGCGAAATCCTGAATCGCAAGGCGCGCCGTTGCGGTGCAATTCTGTGTGAACGAAGAGGGCTATGCGCCAAAGGCCTTTGATGGATGAGCGAGTGCGCGGAGATCGGGCTCGCCGGAGCGCGAGTTCGACGACGTGTGGCCGAGGATCGCCTGCCGTTCCCTTCGGCGCAGCGCCCGCCGCACGGCGTCCTGCTGCTGCGGTGCCGCGCATATTTCACGCTTTCCTCGATGCAGTAGAGCGCGGCGCCGAGCGACGATGCTGCCTGGCGGATGCGGTTCTGGTGGACGAAGCTCTGCGCGATCGGCGAGCCATGCTATCGGCTCGGGGCCGAGCCGCGCGCTGCGCCGGTACCCACACATCGGTGAAGCTGACCCGCGGATGTGGTCGGCAGGTTGAATGATCAAGTATCCATGTCATCCGACATTATTTAAACTATTATTGAGGTTGTAATTTTCTATAGCGCAAGCACCACATGCAAATCTTGCAAATCTCAATACCTATCAAAGCTCCAGTCCGTCAGATTTGTTGTAAAGCAACCGCAAAATACAATATCCGTAACGTTGTTTAAGGTGCCGGAAGATAGCAGCAGTACGGTATTGTTCATAAACGCCTTCGACGATGGTGCGAACTGGTCCCGCCGCGCTGGCGTCAACGCTGGGAGCACGGCACCCCCTACGACATGATGATGACGAATGTTGACCGCTTCAACAACCAGTCGGATCTATCAATCATGGGGGTTGGACCAATTGAGAATGTTGCACGAGGAGCCACCGCGCGCCCTGAGGACCGCTGGCTCCCGACCGGCATCGAGTGCTCCGTGGCGGAGGCCAACGCTACCGCCGGCCGGACACCTCAAGGCCCGACCGCACTGGCCCCACACCATCACGGGCTGTGATCGTCGACCGCACGCACGGAGCGCGAGAAACCAACCCTGGGGATCGGCTCGGCGTATCTCGATCCCATAGCGGCCCGCCTTCCACGTGGATGCAGACTCACTCCTCCCCATGCGACCACAGCAAGCAGCACATGTGGTGTCGACATGTATCCGCAGCTGATCCCGTATGCTTCAACGCCTGGCTTCAGACCTGAATCCATCCCGGTCTGACCTCACAAGCTGCTGACCAGCTCTGACACAGCCGCATCACGCAAGTTACCGAGGCCTCAACCTAGCTCATCGTTCCAAACCAGGGCTTTTCCTGGCGCTCATACACTGGCAGTCCTGTTCAACGGCAACGGTGCAAACTGCTTTCCACGGAGCGCCGTGCCCAGCGCTGTACGAGCGTGACGCGGCAGGTCTATTCATCCAGACACTGACTCCTGCTTTTATAGTGTTATGATTCCAGATCATGAAGGCGTACTGTTCGTCCTTCACACCACCGTGTAACTCCTAGTCACCGCGTCAATTATAGCATACTATACCGTAGACGCTTATAGCTCTAGATCGCAGTAATCACTGTGCATGCACGCCACACATTACCATTCCTGCGCCCGTATCCTGCTCTCAATGTTGCACGTTCATGCTGCACAGGGCGCTCATGCGGCGCAGCAGCATGGGCGGCGCAGTTGCTGTTGCTGTCCTCAAGCCCCCGCCCTCCGACAAGCACACAGCCTGGCCATGGAGCTATATACTCAGTCGACGACCTTTGACGCAGCCGCCGTGGATGCCTTCACGGAGCTGACAGGCGATCGAACGCCATTCACACGGCAGCTGCTTCCGGCCCTGCTGCAGATCATGCGCGCAGCCGCCCCTGCGGCGCAGCCGCCGCCGATCGTGCCGGGCATGCTGTTGGCATCCCTCGTCCCCGCCATCATTGGGCGCAATTCAGCGGCGCCCTGACCTGACGCAGACCCTCGCGTTCTGGTCTCATGTGCGGTTGACGAGCCGTGCACGCACACGTGACCGTAACGCACGCGTCCGGCGGGCGCGTGCGGTTCGCCACGGCGTGTCACGCGGCGAGCGATGGGCGCGTGCTCGTCGACGGTCGGCCCTGGCGTTGATTGGGGGCCGGCCGCGTGCGGTTGATGGTGAGCGGCGGCGTCGCGCACATTGCCGAGCCACCGAGCGCAATCCGTGCTGCGAGCTGGATTGTACAGCCGAGCGAGGCTGGGCATACGATCTCGGCATAACGGACGCGCTTCTTGACGCTGAATTTGAAATCGCTGCGCCTCTACGCAGCCTCGTAATTGGCGAAAAAGGCATTTGGCTCTCGCCGCGCAGCCCGGGGCAGCCTTGGGAGAGGCGAACGCGGGAGCAGCTTTCGTCGCGGATCGACCAGCTGACGATCTGGCCCATGCCCTTCATCTTGTTGAAGCGCGGGAAGTTCATCAGCATCGCGAAGCTGGCGAAGAGCTGCAGCCCCTCGGTAAAGCCGCCGAACATCGCGAGCGTGCGCGCGATATCCTCGTCGCTGTCGACGCCGAAGGTGCCCATATAGTCGTGCTTGCTTGGCGCGCATCTCGTCATATTCGAGGAACATGCCATATTCGCTTTCGGGCATGCCGATCGTTCAGGGGCTAGGACGCCGCGCAGCGGCGGTGTTCGGGGCGCAGCATAGCAGGTTCTGGATTTTGAGGAGTGCTCGGCTCGGTGCGTGGCTTGTGGGACCTCAAGGCTGGCGGCTGCTAGCGCTTGGCGCTGGGCGGCGGGCGGCGGCCGTCTGCAATGGACAGGGATCAGAGCCGCCGCAAAGTCTGCTTTTCCTCAGCCTGCCAATGGATTGAAGTATGCTTTGCCCATGACCCTACCAGAGCTTGGCATCACATCCCCACTCAGGAGCTCTCAATAAATGACTCTTCGTGCTACTCACACCTTCGCCTGCAAGGCCTCTTGGCTTCTGAGGGTCAGGAGAGGCAGTTGGGCCTGCAAGCAGAGTAGCCGGCGGGCGGGCGGTGGCGGCTTGCTGAAGCTCCGCCAGCTCGTGAGCGATAAGGTGCGAGTCAATGCATCGCATTGGTTCAGATTAGCTGTTTCCTGCTGCCTCCACGCATGTAATAAACATGCAGCGGATTGACCAGGACATCTCCAGTTGTCTTGTCTGTCAATATTCTGGTTCCGTGGTTGTCCTGCCCCCCTCAGCATCCTAACCTCACGACCGCGATCTCCTTTGCTTATCCCGGCGGGTTTGAATGCGTCTGTCTCAATTAGCGAATAGCAACGCTCATGATTCTTTTATGCGCGTGGTCCCGGCGCCCCTGCCCTGCATCAGGAGTTGCTGTGGGCTGATGGGCGTGTCTACGGCGACTGGACGACACACCGCGCGACACTGTCCTTTCTGCTGAGGGGTGGATTGACCCCGTTCAGGCTACGCCATATCTCGATTGAAGGCCCCGCGCTGCCCACTGGAATAGTGCAATTGCCGCTACGCGGATAGACGGAGTGCGTCGTCTCCCAGCCAGGTACGTCGGCGGAACTGGTGATGATGAAGCAGTTGCCCACCCCCAACGCCGGCTGCTCGAACCCGAGATTGATGAAACTGCGCTGCACTTGCGCCTGCACTCCGGAGCGCAGCACAACGTTGAATTCTAGCACCATGCAGCTTTGGCTGAAGCGCCACCATCACCCGTGCACTCCTCCTTTCAGATGGTGCTGCATTGTCAACACCACCAGGCAAGCTGCGGCACAGCTTGATGGCGACCACCCAACCGACATGTGGAGGTCAGCAGGACAGGCTGCAGCGCGAGCACGTGAGCTGCTTTGGCACAAGGTGCATCAAGCCAGGGAGGGGGTTTGAAACCATCGTACTCGGCCTCGGGCGTGGGCCTGGCCGCCCCGCAGATCGCTGAACGTCGTCATTGTGGTGCGGACCCCGCTCAACGAGGGCGAAGAAAGGGAGACATCAGCACTCGGGCACGCTGATGCATTCGCAACAGATGTCAACAGGGCTTCCAGCGGCTGCCAAGACGGATGACCAAGGATATGATGCATTTTCGATTGCAGTAATCGATATGCGGAATGATGGCAGCACTGTTTCGTTGGTTCGTGAATCTCCAGCCCCCACCGCTGGCGACATTTATCACTACGATGCCATGATCACGCGCCTGTCCGCAATCTACGCGACGCGCTTTAAAGATCTCACTTAGATGCCGTGCCAGTTACGTGCAGCGTTTTGGCACGCGGCCACAAACGACAAGCGCACGCACACAAGGCAATTAGCGGCTGGCTTCGAATGTTGGCGTAAAAGGTCTGCAAAGCATGCCGTCTCTGCGCCCCGCTCGCATGGCCAACCCCTTGACAATTCAATGGCGCCCTCCAACGCCTTGAGCGCGGTGGCTATCACCCTGTCGTAACCCTCCAGCTTGTCTTTCAGCGCAGCCTCACGCGCCTCGTCGCCGCTGCACGCCTGCAGCTTCTTGAGCAGCTTGGAGTGCTCCCCCCTCCACCTTCGATCCATTGCGTGCAGAGCGTTCGCCCGCCAGCCCGACAGCGGCTCGTCGCCACATCCGCAGCGCGTCGCGTCGCGCGTTGCGCGCATGCAATCGCAGTGCTGATCGTTGATCGAGAGGCAGGCATGAGCACGTACACCCGACCTGCGCTGATCTCGAGCGCAGTGGCCGCGGCCGCTGCTGATCATCGCCTCAGCCATGTCCTGCCGTCGCTAGGCAGGTCTGCGTCGCGCAGCCGCCGCCTCCAGCTCTTCCATCGCGGCGGGGTTCTGGTCGAGGTAAAGTCGGCCTCAGGCGCTGCACGGCCGCGCCACATGACGACGCGGGACGCGCCCGCGGCGCCCTCCCCATCGTGCTGCTCCTCGAGCGCTCTGATGATCATGTAAACCAATGCTGACGCACGCGCCATGTCGTCCAAGCCGTGGGGCAGGGGCACTAGCGCGGCTGCCACCTTCGCGGCCACCTCCGCATCTCGCTGGTCCCAAGTCTCGCCCCAATGCCGGGCAATCTTCTCGACGCGCGGCAGCAGCGCGTTGAGACCCTGAAGCGGCAGCTCAAGCCGCTGCAGGGCGTGCAGCGCGGCAGGCCCCTCGCCTGTCGAAGCGCCCGCGTGCCCAAGCGCCGTGCCGCATGATTTCACCTCATGATCGGCACTGCGTCGACTACGGAAATCCACCTCTGCCCGTCAAGGGCCTGCCCGAACGTGGGGCCTGGGCAAACCGCCGCCGCAGCCTTGACAGCGTACAAGAGCGCTGCGGCGAGGGCGGCGGCTCGCGGGGTGCGACGAACTGCACCCTATTTCCTGTTCGTTATCGGGCTGGAGATGCAGCCGTCGCGTCTCTGGGGATGCGTGGCGAACTGTTCGGCACCCGGCTGGGGCTGCGTTGCGCAGCCGCCGCTGCCGCTGGCCTGCCGCTGCGCCGCTGCCGTCGTCGCGGTTTCGTCGCGGGACCGGTTTTGGACGTCGACCGCGTTGCCATGCAGATGCTGGACGACGCAAGCGCTCGTTCGAGTGGGGTGTGCCTGCATGATTGCACAGTGTGCAGATCAGCACTGCGCAGTTGGGAAAAGTGGTGCCTGAAAATTGATCCACCCAGCAAAGAATGCGCTTGATGCTGCCCAGCACAGCATGCGGCCGCCAGGCTCAGGCCTCATCCCAGGGGTCAGAGACGCACGTTAACGGCTTCGAGCCGGCGTAGAGGTCATAGACCTCATGTTGCCGATCACGAGGTCGTCTCGATTCGTGATGATCTCTGTTGCGATGCGGGCTGTATATCGGTCGGGGTCGAACAATCAAAGCATCAGGAATGCAGGACCTTTGTCCAAGCAAGCCGCGAACGCCCGAACCACCGAAATTTGTCTCCGAGGATGTGCTATGAGCTCATGGCAATTTCGCTGGGGATATCCGGCACACTTGAAGACACCATACAGCCGATCTAGTCGATTATTACAAAAAACTACAAAACGCCATCGACTACAAGGATGGAGCCGAACTGGTGCTGAATCCCGCCGTGGAAACGGCCGTGCTACAGGGCGAAGGCCGGGCGTACGGCCTGGAGCTAATGGCCAAGAAAAGATACGGGCTTCTGGACGGGCTGGGTCCAGCTTACCTATGCAGCGTCTCTTGGGCCTTGACAGCACCCTGTGGCCCGGAAGAGCGGGATGACAGCGATGCACCCTGTTGTGACGCCTCTTGCCGGCCACCCATGTGTCCAGCAAAGTTCGGGTTGCGTCGCTTCCTGCTCTTTCTTATCATCAACCCAATTTTACGCGCCCCGAATTACTGTTGTCAACGCCAGCTCCTGCAGCTCTGGGCTCGCTCGCCAGCCTGAGGGACAAAAAGTGCGGGCGACCTGTCGCTGAACCAGTTCCTGCACAAGGTTCGCGCGCTGAAAGACCCCGAGATATTGACCGTGACCACCAGCTCGGCGGCGCTCTGTGCTTTTCGCTAGGCAAGAATAACTGGGATGCAGCGGGACTAGCCTTGCCCGCCGACTTGTGCTTAGGCGGCGCCAATTCGATCTGTGTAGCTGTCTATGACGGCGCCAATTCTCCCCGCCCCAAGACTCGAAAGGCCCGGCAGACCTCATGAACATCCCGTACATCCACCGGATTTCGTTGAAGCAAAGGTGCGGGATCTCGTCGGCCGCGCGCCGCCGAAGCCCGACTTCCTGTTATCGTCGCCTATAATATTCCATTTCGGGATTGTTCGCTTTACTCGGCGGGCGGCGCCGCAGACACCGATGTGCTTCCGCTGGATCGGCGGGCTGTGATGCCCGCGGGTGGCAGCTGGGACTTGATGAGGCTGCGCAATCGCCATGCCGGACCGCCCTCCTGGCGTTCCGCCCGATATCTGCCTTCCATGCGCACCTGGCGCACTCCTCGCTGCAAGCCGCACGATCTGACAGCCGCGGCCAGGCGCAGCTGGCCCTCCGCGCCCGCCGCCCCCCCCGTGGGGCCCCACTCCGCGCACCACTTTGGGGCAGCGATTACGCCGGCTGCTGGTGTCTGCGCAGCGGGCGCGCCAATCCGTGGCTGCATCGCCTGGTGCTGCTTCTGCCGCAGCCGCTGCTGCTGGTGCTGCTGCTGCTGCTGCTGCTGCTGCTGCTGCTGCTGTTGCTGCTGCTGCTGCTGCTGCTGCTGCTGCTGCTGCTGCTGCTGCTGCTGCTGCCACTGAGCCTCCTGCGCCGCAGCCATCTGTTGCTGCAACCCGGCTACCCGAGCCTCCAAAAAGCCGGCCGCCTGACGCACCTGTTGTCTCGGGTCTGCAGCACCACTTCGGGCGTCATCCCTCCGCCACCATCGTAAGCCTGAATCTGCGTTCTTGGCCACAGAATGGCGATGTTGGCGAGCCCCTGCAGCGGTGACGTCACGCGTCACCCTTCCCCATGGATAGCCGCTCATATAGGCACCCCGACCTGCAAAAGGTCCATAACCATTAGCTCCCGTTGCTTCTATTTTATATAAGCCGGAAGTTGGAACTGTCCAGGTTTGAATACCAGCAGTTGAAGTAACTGCGCCGGCAAGTGGAGTTCCTGCGTAAGCTGTGGTAATTTGTGCCTGAGTTGGACCTGATATCCCTGTAGCAGTAGCGAAACGGTATGATCACTAAGTTCAGCGAGGGGGCCCAGCGTCGATCCCGCAAGCAGCATGTTTTTCAGCGCCCGGCGATATTTCGGGGATGATCAGGGCCCAGCCAGCCGATATTACTCAGGAAAGAAATGACATTGACAGTGAGTGAAGATAGGACCGTCGAAGCAGCAGCGTTTGCAGGCAAAAGCCGGCCGGTGAAGTTGCCAAATTTTCCGCCGATATGGGGGCGATGGCCGAACAGTATAAAAATCCGCTGTTTCGCATGGCGCTGACTTTGACCGAGATATTGCCGGTCGCGCTGCTTGTTGCGTTTGTGTCGGCAGCGTTGCTGCGCAAGAGCAGCTTCATGCCTGCAATCCAGCCGCGCGGTTAACTCAAGGGAAGCGGGCCGACCCATCCGGTCCGCTTCCCATCCTCGCCGCTTGCCGCTATGGGCGCGGCATGACTGACCTGCACCTTCAACCATCGCTGCGCGAGTGCGCGCTCACGTCCAAGGCCTGGCCGTTCGAGGAAGCGCGCAAGCTGGTCAAACGTTATCCCGAGGGGCGGCCTGTTATGATTATTGCTAGTATGATTTATCGGCAGTCGATGCAGACAGAGTTTGTAACTTGCAACAGAGATGAGAGGTCTGCAGCCACCGAAGAACGTGTGTTGCGCGGCGGGCGCCGGCAACGACAGGCGGTGGTCACCGGCGAAGATGCTCCACTGCCGCTGACCGCAGCTTGGCAGGTGGTCATGCGCCGGAGGCCCGCAGCCGCAGAGCCAGCAGAGCCAGCAGGTGCGGCCGCCCAACGGACGCCGCTCGCAGCGATGCCGCTGCGCGCCGGCCCCACCAGCGCTTCTTGCGGCCGGCCGTGCGCGGGCTTGACTGGTCCAGGTCGCAGGCGGCGCAGCCGCTGCCGCGTGGACGCGAGCAGGCAGGGGGCGTGGTCGCCCATCCCTGCGGCAGCCATGCCGCGCTGCGCTCGGTCAGCATCACACGCTGCGCCACGCATGCACCAGCAGCAGCAGTGTGCTGTGGGGAGGGCGCTGCTGAAAGCGGGCAGGCTGAAGATGCTGGCCTGCTCATGGGAGATGGCTGCGGCGGGGGTCGCCCACCAGGCGGCGGTGAGCGCGGATCGAGGCGTTGAGGGTCAGATTGTCGCGGTCGCCGCAGGTGCGAACCACTGGCAAGACAACGAGGGATGGCTACGCTGACCACACCAGCGCATCCGGCTGGCGGCGAGGAAGCCCGCGATCATGAACAGCGCGTCGCTGACCGAATTGAGGATCGAATCGCCGCTGTAGCCGAATGCCATCGTCACCTCGCGATAGCGGTCGATGATGACCGGCCGAATTTTCGAGGATTTCCCACGCCGGGGTGGTCCTGACCGGCCCGCCGACGGCGGCGATGGCCTCCGCCACGGAGCACTCAATGCCGGATCGAGATCCAGCGGTACTCGGGGCGGCGGCGGTCGGCCCTGTAGAATATGCTGTCTGTGCACGCCCATTTGTAGATCGCGGAGGTGTTGATGCTGCCCAGTTCCTCATCATCATGTCGTGGGGTTCCGTACTCCCCAGTTTTGACGCCAGCGCGGCGGGAGCAGCTCGATCATGGTGCGAAGGTGGTCGGCCACGTCCCTGTCTTGCTACTCGTGCTTGGCGCGCCAGCGTCGTTGTCTGCGCACGCCGGTCCAGGGTTTGGCCAGGCAGGGGATGGAGGAACGCTTTAAGATGCATGCTGATGGGAGCTTTGTGCGCAATGACATGCGGCAGAGCCTCAGCAGAGAGCACTGTCCTTCGTTCATGTACATTCAACGATGACTTAAGCACCCGCCTCATCTTCTCGGCCAGCAGCGTGAACGCACCTTTGCATAAGGGCCTGCGTGCGCCGAGCCCCTTGGCTGGTGATCCCGAAGCCATGCAGCATCGCACGCCCCTCACGCAGCAGATCCGCAGCAGCATGTGCCGCCGCGATAGCTGCGGGGTCGTCGGCACCGCGCTCTGCGGCGAGCGCCGCCGCGTCTGCATTCAGGCGGCGCAGCACGCGGAGCAGCGAGGGGCCGCGGCGCTGCGGGGCGCTGCTGTTGAAGGGAGCGGCGGGGCGCTCCGCGGCCACGTCGACGTCGAAGTCTGCGCCCGTGCGAGCCTCTATCTCCGCCAGCAGCTCGCGCATATCTTCAACTGCCTTTGGTGCGCAGCCCGCCACATTCGTCCAGGACTGTGCCTGGCAACAGCGCCCCTCTGCTGATGCATGATGTCGCAGCGCGCGCTGGCCTCCTCAGCCATGGCAATCGCCGCGCGTGCCTCGCGCTCGCGCCGCACTAGCAGCGCGGCCTTCGTCTCGCCCAGCAGCGCTGTGGCATGGCTGATGCGCGCCTGCAGCACGCCAAGCGCCGTCGGCGGGGATGGGCATGGCGGCGTGGCAGCGTCGACTGCAGCGAGCCGGGCCACGACCGCGCAGGGGCGTCTACCGGGGGCCACAGGGCCTTTAACACGCACACTTGCGCCCTGGCCCCATACCAGGCCCAACTGGCGCGATTACTCGGGATGAGCTGTTTTTGTGGGAAGCGCCTTTTGAAACCAGCAAGTAGGTGTAACCACAGTATCAGCGAAAACAATATTGCGTGTTATTCATATAATTGCGAGGACGGAAATATGGCATCGCAATTCCATTTGTGCATGTGACCGACCCAAACGAATTTGATGTTGCTGCCAGATATAAAGTACAGTTGTGATTAGTTAGCTGTTTATTATATCGACATAGTTGCCCACGGTATTGCACGATCTAGGAAAAGAAAGGCCATGAAGAGTGCATCAGTGAAAACGCGTAAGGATGCGCTCAGATAAGTTGACGCGGAGCAGGCGGGCGTTGACCAAACGGATGAACACGCAGGGCGTACGGCAGCCGTGCCGCCGCAAACCGATCACGCGCCTTGCGCGGCGACCGCTTGTTGCTGCCGTGACCCATTGACCGCCGCTGTGCGCATGCGCTGCTCGCTGCATCTTGGATGAGTCCATATATATCTTATTACTGCTCATACTCTGTGTGCTGGTAGGCAGTTACGCACCCCGGCAGCACCATTACGCCGGCAGCACCTTCAGCTCGACTCCGGCAGCGCGCATCAAGGAGCAGGACATTGCGCTGTCGTCGCTCGACGAGCGCGCGGCGCTGGTGCAAGCCACGATGTGCTTCAAGGCGCTGGCCTCAGAACGCATCAGGCGGCTTCAGCGGAGGGCGTCGCCCACCCCGCCGTGCGCATCACCTGCATCAGCTGTCGCAGACCGAAGCTCCTCGCATCGGCGCAGAAGGTCATTCCATGCACACGGTTCCTGGCGATGAAATCGAGAATGAGGCCAATGCATTCGCAGCCGAACTTCTCGTTCCTGAAAAACAATTTCGTCGCGCGTTGACGGGGCAGCGGCTCAGCCTGGAATGGCTTGCACGCCAAAAGGCATATTGGCGGGCCTCAATGGCGTTCTTGCTGTACCGGGCTGGCGCCATCGGTGCGGTAACCCGACATCAGACTGAATATTTATGGAAACGTAACACTGTCGGCACTTGGTTGGCGTACCCGTGAGCCACATTTCAAGCGCTAAAGTCTTTTGTTTGGTTGCCGTGCAGCGCCATGCCGCGAGCGGTGCAGTGACTCGTCCAAATTGGCGTATCCAGGAAGGGGATGGGCAGCATGTGGGGGAAGTAGCGTCTGAATTATTTACAAATGCAGGTTGGTGCGGAGATGGAGAAATACAACTAATATGGGTTCCACCATTTATGCTTGACGAATTTACAATGAATGAGGATGCTTTTGGAATTGTAATTTGGCACGTAACAACAAAAATGAATTGTGGAATTGTGGTATTTCACCTAGTGTTTTGCCGCAATCGCCGCTTGGCTTGTTCCCATGATGGCGAAGAGATTGAACAATGTCCCTGCAGTGATCAGGCGCAACTTGGGTGCAGAGTTGATGGGTGAGTCTATGGCTAAAGGTATATTGAAAGTAAAAGATAATAAGATCGTTACCGTGATTAATAGTAAAAACAATGGGATCAGCAGCGATTGCAGCGGTGGGTGACACACACGTGTCCGGAGGGCAACGGCAACGACAACACGCACACCCAAGGAGCGCTTCATTGCCAATGAGTTCGCCGAACACGGCCTCTGGACTTGGTGCGCACGGGATTTTTGCTGCGAATTAGGCCGACCTCGTTTCGCTCCTCGCCTCAACCGCCCGCGCCAAATATTGTTCGACGCGTGGAAGATCGAACGTTTTCCGGAAGGACCCATGTGACGCCTGTCGAGCCCATAACCGACGACGTCTCGCGGGACCATCCGCGCGCCCGCGGGCGCCCCACACGGCCATCTGCCAGCTGGATCAGCGCGAATGTCATCATGCGAAGCCGTCTGCTGCGATGAAGACTGCGGTCGTTCAAAAGGTTCTGCCAAGCCGCGCCTGACGTTCGTCGGCATCGCTCAAGCCGGTGGGTGCGCTCGCGCTGCCCGACCCGCTGGTGCCCGTGTACTGTCCCGCCGACTGGCTGAGCCTGCCAAAGCGACCTCGCATGGCTTCATTTGCTGCAACCCCTTTGATCTGTTCGGTAGGCGAGCGCAAAGTGCACATTTTCCACATCGCGCGGGGACTTCGGGTCCCACTGCGGGCCCCACCCCGTGCTCTCCACCGCACGCAGCTGATGACATAGCGCCCAGCAAAATCTCCTGGGGCGCTCGCCTGCGGCCGTCGCTGCCGCCGATCAGCAAGTGTGACCATGAGTCTCTGCAGATGGAGGATGGATTCATGAGCAGCCCGACGGATCAGAGTGTCGGAGCTGAACGAGCTGGTTGACAAGGTGAGAGGGCAGCAGTGAGTCTGCAGGAGTGGTGGCACCATGGGCGAGGGCGCGACACCAGTTTCAGGCCGATGGAGCAGGAATGAGCAGCTGCATCAGACACGCATAGCGCTGGCTTGGGATGCGAGTGCCGTTACTCGCCCCCGGCGCTGCGTAATTCGCATTGGCGCTGCGGCAGAAAGATGGCTCGAGGCTGGCGCCTTTCATTGCATATGCTGGGCGGGAAGTGCTACGCCATATCAGCGCACCAATGGCCCCTGCCTGGCTGGCAGCGCGACATCCGCAGCTCCGCGGTCGTGGCAGTGGGCAGGAAAAGTCTCGCTTCACTGGCGGAGCACGAACCCCATCATGCTCGTTGCCCGACAACTCGTTGGCGTGGCAGCTGTGCTGCCGATGCGGCCAGCAGCGTGTCGGCTTCACCGCGACCCTGAGCAGGCTCTGACGTGCCGCCGCCTTCCCCCCTCCTGCGTCCTACTGCGACGCCCAGGTGAGGTTCGCGCGCCGCGACCCCGAACGGCTCAAGGTTGCGCTCGACAACACCCACCGCCTGGTGTGGGTGCGGGCCACGAAGCAGAGCCGCGTCGCGCGCCTGGGGCAGCTGCTGGGCTTCGCGCGGGACGGTGCGAGGGGGCTTGCAGCTGGTGCACAACTATAGCAGTGGACGTAGCTAAGCACGTTTTGATCTGAGGCGAATGCGTCAGCTGAACACAGGGCTGGGCGTATGTTCCCTCTAAAGCGCTGCTCTCATCTGATGCCCCTACGCCCGACGGCCCCGCACTGTTGCACCCACTGCGCAGCGATGGCGTGTTCACCGCGACCATCTGGGATGTGGCTGTGGCGCCCGCGTGGCAGCGGGTTGGGCTGGGGCGCGCCATGATGGAGCGGCTGACGCGCGGCCTGGTGGAAGACGGCATCCCCAACATTACGCTGTATGCAGAGCCCCAGAGGCAGAGCCGCGCCTGTTTCAGGTGTGTTTACTGCAGAGTGCGCCCTCTTTCCCGTGACATGACAGCGCCGGATCCTTGGCCACGTCCCTAGTCGCTGCCGCAACCTCTGGCCATTCCGTGCTTGCTTCCGCAGACACCGCCTTGCTGAAGTTTTTTTGATGGAAACAATACCTGGTTGGTCTTGACCGGACTATGCAGTGTCATGATGAGTCTGTCCGCCGATGGCTTCTTCCATTATACTTTCGGCCTTCGTTTTTGGTTCGGCACCATAATGGACCGGCAGGCTGGGGTACAGGGCCTTTATCTGGCTTAATGCCAGTGGCGCTGCAGCCCCTGCGCGCGAAAGCTCGTCCCCGAGCAGCAGCCTGCGCAGCGTCATCGCAGCCGCTGCTCGCACGCCGCAGCCACAGGCGTCAGCGCAGAACCACCGCACCGCCAGCGTCGCGCAGCGCGCGGTGAGGTGCCCGCGCCACAGTGCGCGGGCCACGTTCGGCGACATGACATGCCACATGTCCCCACTGCCCGCTCGGCCCCTGCGCGAGCCTGGTACGGTGTGCGGCCGCCGCAGGCACCTTCCAGCAGCATGGCGGGTGAGGACCCTCGCCCTGCGCCCACCTTCGTCCTCGCATTCCCAAATCGAAGCTTGTTTACATGGTTTGTTGTTTTGCGGTCAGAAACACATAAGAGTTGCTACCGCATTTGAGTATACGTGTCCATTGATCTGGCATCATCCACTGATCTTAGCAGCACAATCTGCTTTAGTGCGCACACTACTGCGCTGCACAGCACCACCATTCTTGCGGAAGTTTTTGAGGTTGTTCTTGTCATATCAGCGAAAGGCGACATTGCACACCGCGCCGCCGCTGTGCGGACGCCAGTTACAGAGGCAGCGGTGACGAGAGACCAACAAACAAGCATATTGAAGCAGACCGGACCTGTTAAGTGGAATACAGTGAGAGCGCAACTGGAGTTACTGACACTTTTCCCTGGCCCTGTTCCTTCCGCTATCTTTGAGCAGCAACCGCGCTACTACCCCAACTTACCATACGCCTCGAAGTCACAGAGCGACATGCTGATTCCCGCCAACTTGAAGCGCCGTATACACTGCCGAAAGCCAGGCGATCGTTCATGGCTATCTCGGCATCGCGGTCGCGCTGCTGGTGGTCGCGGGCGCGGTGTGGATGTTCCGCAACCGGCTGAAGGGCGAAAAGCATGAAGCGAGCGCCGGGCTGGCGGGCTTCGACCTGCTGAAGCGCCCGCGCTTCGGTTTCGGTGCGCTGTGCATCTTCCTTTATGTCGGCTTCCAAAGAGCTTCAACAAGGCAATCAGGATCGAATCGACAGCAGGCCGTCCGATCAAAGAATGGGAGTTCCAAGTCCTAAAGGTGTTTGGTCTCAGCATGATCCCCATATCGGAACACCGTCAATGGCTGCCCCTTTGAACCGGAGAGCCTCTCGATTTTCACGAATACCATTTGAAGGCGCTGCTCACCAAGCTGAAGGAGGTCGATGCGGAAGAGATCGACAGGCAAGCATGACCGGCCGCACCGTGCGCCGGGTTCAAGTGACGCCATGAAGGCAGAGTTGTACATGCGCCAGTCGATTGAGGGTCGTTGCTGTGGTTCCAGCAGCAATTGCACTTGTGCATCAGCACCCGAGCGCGGACGCACTGCTTCGCACAGTTGCCGCACGCATACAGGCTGTGGCAGCTTGTTGTACGCAAGGAGCAGCTGATTGTGGACTTGGAGAGCCGCCTGGCACGCAGCGAGGCGCAGCTCGGCGAGAATACAGCGCAACTTCTGCGCAGCACAGCAGATTTGGCAGAGGCGCGCGGTCAGCTGAGCGATTGTAGCAGACAGCTGGCCGAGCGCGATTCACAGCTGAGGGAGTCCAGTGCGCTGCTGGACGAGGCGCGACGTGCACTAGCACATGCTAAGGGTTCGGCGCAGGCACTTGTGAGTGTCAAGGACGCCACGGCCACGTCAGCGAAGGCAGCCGGCACGCCGCAAGGGAGCAAACAAATTGAGCAGCAGCGTCAGCAGCAGCACCACCTCCAGCCATTCACAACGGCGGCGAGCAAGCCAGCAAATGCATCTGCAGCGACAGCAGCCGAACATGCGCAGCGGCAGGAGCAGCATCGGCCAGCTGCAGAGGCAGCTGAGCGGAGGTCGCCGGTGGTGGTCGAGCCAGCCCAGATGCAAGCAGCGGGAACGGCTGAGCTTGCACATGAGGCACTCATGGAGCATCCAAGGTAGCACAGCAGCAGCAGCAGCAGCAGCAGCAGCAGCAGCAGCAGCAGCAGCAGCAGCAGCAGCACAGCTGCAGCAGCAGCTGCAGAAGCATCAGCCTCAGCAGGCAGCGGCGGTCAGGCAACCCAGAAGATGCTTGTGGCAGCGGCCACACCAGCACACCAGCAGCAGGCGACAGCGGCGGGCAAGAAATCACCTTTGAAGCCAATCGCCGTGGCCAAGCCTACACAGCAGCAGGCTGTGGTGGGTAAGCCAATGGTGCACGCAGCGCCATCAGCTGCCAAGCTTCCACGGCAGCAGCAGCTGCATGTTCAGCAGGCCGATAAGCCACCACAACAGCAAGCGGGGCCTTCAAAGCCAACAGGGCAGCAGCCACAGCAGGCAGCGGCCATGCCAGCGAAGCAGCAGCCCGGCACGGTGGCCAAGCCAGCACAGCAACAGCCCGTGGCGGCGGCCAAGCCAGCACAGCAGCAGCCCAGGCACGGCCAAGCCCGCGCAGCGCAAGCCGAAGCGGCTGCCATGCCAGCACAGCACCGAACCGTGGCGGCGGCCAAGACAGCACAGCAGCAGCCTGCGCGGCTGCCAAGCCGGCGTCTGCACGCAAGGCTGCCGCCAGGCAGCTGCCAGCACAGCAGCAGCCCAAGGCTGCGGCAAAGACAGCGCAGCAACCACGCCGTGACGACAGCCAGCCAGCACAGCCTTACCCCGCAGAAGCGGCCAAGCCAGCACGCACGCCCGTGGCGGCGGCCAAGCCAGCACAGCAGCAGCCCGTGGATCGGCCAAGCCCGCGCAGCAGCAACCCGTAGCGGCGGCCAAGCCAGCACAGCACCCAACCGTCGCGGCGGCCAAGCCAGCACAACAGCAGCCCACGGCGGCGGCCAAGCCAGCACGCACCCGACCGTAGCGGCGGCCAAGCCAGACAGCAGCAGCCCATGGCAGCGGCAAAGCCAGCACAGCAAGCACGGGCAAGGGCCAGCCAGCGCAGCAGCAGCCCGTGGCAGCGGCAAAGCCAGCGCAGCAGCAGCCCGTCGTGGCGGCCAAGCCAGCACAGCAGCAGCCCGTGGCAGCGGCCAAGCCAGCACAGCAGCAGCCCGTGGCGGCGGTCAAGCCAGCACAGCAGCAGCCCGTGGCGGCGGCCAAGCCAGCTGTGACGCAGGCTTTGCAGGCTCAGCAGCCGCAGGGCATGCGGGTGGCATCACCCCAGCGAGCGCAGCAGCAGTCGCAGCAGCCTCTGCAGCGATGCGGACCATCGGGCGTGGAGGGCAGCCTGGCGAAACAAGCGGTGGTGCGGTTCACGGTCGAGAGCGACTCGAATCCGCGTCGGCGGATTCCCCACCTCGCGCTGGCACTGCGGTGGGCAGCAGCAGCAGCAGCAGCAGCAGCAGCAGCAGCAGCAGCAGCAGCAGCAGCAGCAGCAGAAGCAGCAGCAGCTGAAGCAGCAGCAGCAGCAGCAGCAGCAGCAGCAGCAGCAGCAGCAGCAGCAGCAGCAGCAGCAGCAGCAGCAGCAGCAGCAGCAGCGTTCGCAGCAACAGCAGCAGCAGCAGCAGCAGCAGCAGCAGCAGCAGCAGCAGCAGCAGCAGCAGCAACAGCAGCAGCAGCAGCAGCAGCGTACGCACCAGCAACGTACGCAGCAGCAACTGAAGCAACAGCAGCAGCTGCAGCCGCAGCCGCAGCCACAGCCGCAGACGCAGCGACAGCCGCAGACGCAGACGCAGCATCAGCATCAGCAGCTGCAGCAGCTGAGGCAGCAGCAGCAGCAGCAGCAGCAGCAGCAGCAGCAGCAGCAGCAGCAGCAGCAGCAGCAGCAGCAGCAGCAGCAGCAGCGGCAACTGGACTCCAGCGACCGCACACGCAAACGCAAGCAGTCCCCTTGGGATGTTCAGCCTGCCGCAGCCAAGGTGCAGGAACAACCCCTGATTGCCTCGGCCAGTGTGGCCCCTGTGAGCGTTCTTGGGGCAGCGGGTTCCATGCAACTTCAGCTACCCCCGGCTTCCAGCCCGGGCAGCAGCGGATAAACCATCATCACGCCGCCAACGGCAGCAGGAGAACAACACAGCGCGGCAGCAGGAGCAGCTGGTGGCAGGAAAGAGGGAATTGATATTGATGAACGCAGCGCACGTCGTGGACAAGAGCAAGCCGCCGGCAAACGCAGCCACGCGCTTCATCACGGACGGGGCTTTGGAAGTCTTAGTCATGCGTCGTCACCCGATCCGGCACCGGCTTGGTCTTGTCGATCCTGGTCCAGATCGGCATCGTCAGGAAGAACAGGAAGTAGAAGGCGGTCAGGAAGCGGCCGACGATGGTCTCGACCGGGTCCGTGCCCGGCCCGGCGCCGATCTTGCCCAGCCGTGATGAAGCTCTACGCGCCACCGGCACTGCCTAACCTGACCAGCGTGGCGCCCTGGCTAGCTGCCCCTGCGCTCGCTCTCGCAGCACCATTACTGCACCACAAGCGTCGTTAGTTGGGGCGCAGCAGCAGCAGCAGCAGCAGCAGCAGCAGCAGCAGCAGCAGCAGCAGGTGCCCGCGCCAAGCCTCAACCCCCTGGCTGCCCTCTTGTCGAGATACGCAGCATGCGCCCATGACCCAGCAGCCGTCAGGCGCGGCCGCTAGCACGCCGCAGCCGCTACGCCAGATGACCGGGTCATCCTGGCCGCTTGAAGCGCAGCTGAGTGTGACCTTCCAGATCGAGCAGCCACACCCGAGATTGGTGTTTTGCGCAGCTGCACATATCGCTTCCCGGCACTACCATATGCACTGTACGAGTGCATTGACGCCTTGACGCAATTAAAGGCAACGAGGGGACAATTGTCATGGCAGCATTGCTGGCAAGCTTCACCAGAATGAGTTGTTCGTGAGTAACCTTGCTGATTTGACCAGTAAGATGCGCGTTTTTGAGCCTGGTAGTGACTGGCTCGTGTTATAGTTGCTGCGTCCAGTGCCGGCTTCTCTTTGATCTGCTCCACTTACGCTTGTACACCTGTGTTCGCATTGCCCAGGGTGCTGTCTGGCATCTGAGGTTGAGCGGCTGGCAAACAGATACAATCAATTGACAGCAGCAGGTCAGCATGCACTGCTTTTTCGGCTCAGGGCAGGTGCAGTCGCCAGCCATGCTGCATCTGCTGAGCTTCAGCGGTGGCGGCGCACACTTTGCGGTTATTTTTCGCATCTGCGGGAGAGAGGGCGGGTCCATGACCTGGTAGCCTGCCACAAAGGCTTGCTCAGCATGGCCTCCGGCAGTAAGTGGGCCACAGCTCTGCGGGGTGGTTGCTCGCCTGCTGGCCGCAGCACTGCGCACGCCTCGGGTTGACACCGAAGGCGCGCTCACGCACCTGATATGCAGTATGATGGTGGGATACCGAAGAGCGGCGCACCTATATGCAATATGATGTGCTCAGAAGACCGGTGAACCGTGATAATGTGATCGCTGAGCATTGGGTCTATGGTGAAACGCATCCTGCTGCGATAGCCTACAATATGCGCGGGGCTTTATGGCTGCATTATGACCAGAGTGGTAAGCAGACCGTGGAGCGCTATGACTTCAAGGGCGCGGTACGGGAGAGCCGGCAGCAATTACTGGCCGATCCTACCGTGGACCTGAACACGGCGGAAGGCACTATAGACTGGATCGGACTGCCGTTACACGTCGTGTCAGAGGCACACTCGGTCTCTGACAATGGCCTCGGATCAAATTTTGAAGATCGATCGTCCTAGAATCGTCCTGGAAAATTTTGAAATCTCGCGCGTGTCTCGATCCTCCGTTGGTTGCTTATGCGAACGGTTTTTTGGAAGCAGGGGCTCTTACTGCGCCTTCCCCAAGGCAGCGCAGATTTGCCGCATCACCGACCTCCGGATGTGAATCGATCTTCATGCGTGATGGCCAAAGAGCGGGCCTGCGACGCTGAACGTGCGGTTGCTGATGTGCGCACGCCGCATTGCTGCGTGAAATGTGTGCGAGTGTGTGCGTGTGTGATTGGGTGGGGGGGGTGAGATTTTGGCTAGAGTGCCGACACCTCGGCGATCGGGACTGAAGCAATCAACGGCGGCTATACGAAGAAGAAATAGCGGAGCCGGGGAGCTTTATGCGTTGATCCTGATGCTCAGCGCCACCACGTCAGAGGTGAAAGATTGCGGCATGTTTGAAGCCCCTCGTGCGCCTCGCCGGCCCCTCGTCGCCGCTGGAATGACCGGCTCTGGCGGCGGCCTTGGTGTTGCGTGCTGTGAGCCTGTTTTCTGCAGTATCGTTGCCAGCGGCACGGCCAATTGCTGGCTGTCAGCACCTTCGGCTCCGACAAGCAGCTGCACGGCGCAACGCCACCGCACCCGCGGCGCCCCATCCCCCCCCCCCC
>NNCB01000011.1:0-41023 GCA_002317545.1 Scenedesmus quadricauda | reverse complement strand
GCGGTGAAGGGCCCGGCGGCTTGTCGTCGAGGGGGGCGGGAGGACGAACGAGGCGACGAGATAGGTGGGAAGCCCACGACGTCAGCGCCGCTGCTGCAGCGGCAGCGCGAGCAGCAGCAGGAGCGGCGGCGATGAGCGACCGCCACGGGAACGCTGCCTCGTTGTCGCCGGCCGCGGGGCGGCGCGACGCGAACGCACGTGCTTGATTCCCTGGGTCAGCCAAAATCGTCCCGCCGTGCTGCCGCCCAGGTCAGCAAAATGCGTCGGCTCCTGACTCGCTGTGGCCGCTTTGGCCGTCTGCAAGCGACGACGCGACCGAGCCCCCGCCACAGCGACCATGCGGCGGCGCCTCGACAGCCGCCGCCCGCACCGCAGCCCGGCTGCGCCGGAGGACGGCGGCGATGCATCGAGGGGGCCGCGCCGGTCGCGGGTGGTGGGCGTGGGTGCCGTGCGTGGGGATCGGCGGTGGCGGCGGAGGTCGCCTGGGCGCCGATTGGCGCGGCGGCTGGCCCGCAGGATGCCCGCGGCGCTGCAGAAGCGGCGGCAGCGGGGGCCGGTGGGGCGGCCAGGATATAGAGGCCGGCGGTGGCGGCGGCGGCGGCGGCGGCGCGGTCGTGGCTTTGGCCGAGCAGCAGCAGCAGCAGCAACAGCAGCAGCAGCAGCAGCAGCTGGCGAGCGAGCTTATGCGCCCCTCTTGCCTGGTGGCAGCGCCGGCGCCGGTGGTGCGGGCGCCGTTTGAAGGAACCGCTCCCAGCGCTGCTGTGGCGGTGAATGACCCGAGCGATGGGGCCGCTGCTGCTTGCGCTCGCCGATGCCTCCACATGTCGAGCTGCGTGGGCGGCGTCGGCGGCCAGCGGCTGCTCTCGATTGGCTCCGTCAATGTCATGCTGATGCCTCGTCAGCTGCATATTGTACATGCCCCCTGAACCGTAGTCATTCGGCGCCTGTACCACTTCTGCCGTCCGGGTGCGGTGGTACTGGATTGCGACATGACCGGCTCGTGTCGTTGTTGTTGACGTCCTTGCAATCGGCAGCTTTCATCCACGATAACATCCGGCAAAAACTAGTCCGGCACCAAAACTCGCACGAAGGCCCCCAGGCAACCTGCGCAGCTACGCGGGCCGGCCTCGGGCCTGCGTCCATCAAAACAATTTCAGAGTGTCGCCCTTCGCGCTTCGCGCCAGCGGCTCTGAGCCCTGCATTCCTTTGGGTAACCCCAATAAATGACTTTGATAATAAACTCAAATATTTTTTCGGGTTCGGAATTTATTTGCAAAAAATCATCTACTGCAAGCTAGTGATTCCACTTGACTCGAATAGGTTATTAAATCTACTGCCTTTCAAGATTCAACATCGCATTTCAACAGCGGCACGACATGCATCACAGGGTACGATGGCGCACCGCCCAGATCCGCCTGTGGCATCCACTGGCCGTGTTCAGCCCCACGGCGACCCCACCAGCACCGTGCCGCTGCAGGTGTTGGCTTGATGTGCTCGGCAAGCGTCCGCTACCGCCACCACAGCAGCGTCCGGCCCGGTGGCCCAAAAATCGAGTTTGACAGCGGCCGCAGCCCGGACACGGCGCCTGTTGGTCCACTGCGCTGCCGTTGTAGCAAAGGGAAGTCCCTTGTTCATTGTCTTACCCCCAGACTTGCGCCAGCAGGCGGCGGAAATTGCCCCCCAACACGGCGGTGATGTTGTCGTTTGAATAGCCGCGGCGGATCAGTTCCTCGGTCAGGTCAAAAACCTTCAGAGGATGATCGAAACCGTCGATGTCGATCTTCTCGCGAAAGGCGTAGCTGCCCTTGTAGGCGCCCTTGAGCAGCGCATATTCGTCCGGCTTCATATAAGCCGGCTAGCACATCCTCGTCGATCGCATAGTCGGAGGAGGCCGAATTGATGTCGGTATCCACCGAGTTCAGCTCGAAATTATCGCGGTTGCTGTTGAAGAAATCCGTCGGGCCGCGCTGCGAAGGGAGCGGACCGAGGTTCTGGATGCGGTACGTCTGACCGCCAACGACATCGGCCAGGCTGTAATCGCCGTCATAACCGTCGAATACCAGCGCATCGAGCTTGAAGAAATATCCGTTGCGCACTGCCCACAACGCATCCCGGTTCGCGGGCACGAGTTCGACCGTGGGCGGGATCACCTGGCCCAGCAGTGAAGATATCGTACCGGCGCCAGTACGGGCGGTTTTACTTTCGAGATACATATGCGCAATAGCACTACTGTAGCGCCATTGAGCACTGCCACAACCTGGGCCGGTATTCTTTCCACGCATACGCCGGTATATGCCAGTACTACGCAAACGATACCGGCTACTGCAGGATGGGTGGAGTTTACATGTAAGGCCACAGCTTGAACCATCCAACCGGTGCGCTCTGCATTGTCTTGCCGGGGTATAGGCGATGATCCGATGGTCATTCTCGAGCCGGACGCCGAAGCGTCCGTCGGGAAAAATCTCGTCAATCAAGCCGTCGAGGGTCAGCAGATCCTCGGCCAAAATCAGCACTGGCCGGACAATGGTGACGGCCATGGGGGCAATCTGCCTCAATTGTGACTGGGGTTGCACATGGGCCTTGGGCCTAGATTCAGACGGATCAGACATGGCAGAAAAAAAGGGCGAGCTGTGCAATGCAGCCATGCCCTGCCATCAGCAGAATTTTGCATTGCACTGCACAGCTTCCTCTGCAAGATGTGGCTAGCAGCTCGGTTCCGGCAAGCATTTCATCCTCATCAGGGGCAGAGAAAGCTCTGTGCAACCACACCGGGTGGCTCAGGCAGAGGCCCAACAACGCGCAGACCTGCCGTGCGTGTTCAACACTCCCACCAGCTCAGGCGCCGTGCGTTCCAGAAAACCGACCTGCAGCGATGTCAGGGTGACGCCCAGGCCAGCCCTGAACTCATCCGCCGACATGAAAGGCACGGCATATGATCTTGATATTGGCTGCTGCTGCTTCTGCTGCTTCTGCTGCTGCTGCTGCGGCTGCTGCTGCTGCTGCGGCTGCTGCTGCTGCTGCTGCTGCTGCTGCTGCTGCTGCTGCTGCTGCTGCTGCTGCTGCTGCTGCTGCAACAGGGATGGCGGCGGCGATAGGGTGGTAGCTGGCTGCTTCGGCTGCGAGGGCGGCGGAGGTTGCAGTTTGCGGCGCCTCGAGAGCACGGGCGACGGCCAGGCAGTCCGGGCTTGCGGGCCGCGCCTTTTATCGTCAGGGGGAGGACGACTAGTTGACGGACTTGTCTTCGATCGAGGCAGTACCGCCATTGATCTGGATGGTGCGCGGCTTCTTGCTCTCGGGCAATTCGCGCTTCAGCTCCAGATGCAGCAGCCCGTTTTCGAGGCTGGCTGGCTGCCATCCATGGTGGCGCCGGTGGGCTGGGCGCGAAACCGGTCAGCATCGTGCTGGCAAAGATTCCATATACTGTGCCGCGCTCATCGGAATCCTTCCATATCTTGCGGCAGATGCCCCTTGACGTCAGAATCTGATGCGGCATGTAATGATCGTGTCACGCAGGGAAGGCAGTGGCGCGCCATCCCACGAGCGGGGAGGGGTTGGAGTTACCAAGCCATGTTTCATCCCGATCTTGCCCGGCCGCGCGATACTCGCCGCTCAGCTATTATCCGCTCAGCCTGTGGCCGTGGCAGACCGCGGTCAAGGCGGTTTTCCTCATCGCGTGCACCCCAAAGTAGCTACGGAGCGTGTTGCACGATGAGATTTTATCCGCTCAAACCTTGTGATTACCTGCATATTGCAAATGGCAGGAGGCCTTCATCCAGAGTATCCAATTAAGCTTGCTTGCGGCCGTCGTGTGTGCAAGCGAGCCTGTTGCCGGCAATCCTTTGCCACAGCATCATCGACCAGCGGGCGCCTTGCATGGAACGGCAGCCTCGCGTTCGCAGCATCAAAATCACGCCATTAGAACCGCTCGTACCTGCGACCACAGAAGCAGCAGAGCCGGCGCTGCTGCCACAACTTCCGGTTGTTGGAGTGAAGGGGTTTCGCGTCAGGCGACGCGGCGCACCTCGTTGCCCTCGTCGTCGATGTCGCGAAGGACATAACCGGGGCCCCAGACCGTTCATGTATTCAGCTGGCGCATTGGCGTGGCGAGGCCGCACAGGTTGCAGGGGAACACCCATCATCTTGATGTCGGTGTCAACAGCAACACTAAAGTGCTCACAACCTCACAGACGACGCCACAGCGAGCCGTGGCTCCAACCGCCGCTGAGGCCCACGAATCCAGTCACCTGTCGAAAGCTTTGCAGCGTGGACCGCGCCGGCGGGCCGCTCAGCGCCTCAAACGCCCACGACGGGCGGTGGATGACCCTTCGGGCCAACGCGGCGCTGCCCCAGGTGGTGGGGTAGCCGGGCACTGCAAAGATGTCCTTGGGCCTGCTCATGAGGCGGGCATGCGTGTGTGTATGTTGGGCGTTCTGATGGCTCAGCTGGGGTTTTTGGAGAGGTGTGCGCTTGCTTTGCAGATGAAAACAATGCTGATCAATGAGAATCCAGTCAATCAGGGGTAGGAGCATCGTCAAGCGGCTCGCTCGCGATATCGATGCGCCGAAGTAGGCACGAACTCGCCGCGCGGCATCCGCCTCGGGATCCACCGGTTTCGATCTGGTTGCGGACCTGCACCGCCATTTCCATGCCGGGAACCAGCTACCTGCGGCGGTTTCGCCCCTCATGCTCGCTGCAGATGGGCATCGCGAGTCGGCCTGCGCGGCCACAGGGCGTCATGTATGTCACCACGGCGCGCAGCGTGGGGTTGTGCCTGCGTGCGGTGGGCAGTGCAGCGCAGCGAGGTCGTGGTTTGGACTGCTGGTGTAACACGCCTGCTGCCAGAAGTTTGAACAGGTCGATTTCCCAACATTGGGCCGGCCGACAATGCAGCCACTTGCTGCTTGCGTGAACGTTCCGCACGTCCATCATGCAGCAAGCACCTTCCAACCGGCGGCCAAACATGGCCCCGCCCGTCCGCCGGGCCGAGCCATTGCGCAGCATTGCGCGATCATACCCGTGGCGAACGCCAGGCTGGTCACCTGGTCGTCGCCAATCATCTGGGCCGAGCCGAATGACCAGAGTGCTGCTTCTGTTGGTGCCGCGCGCATCCTCCGTCTGGGTCGGAGCGCCCGTCGCGCCGCCCGGGGACGCCTCGGGCTGGACGCAGTGGCAAAGGCCGGCTGTGACGCCAGTTCGGGCGTCTGGAGGCTCTGAAAGCGGCCTTTCTGAAAGAGCTGTCCGACGGGGCAGGCGGCTGCGGGCGCCGGGGCCGCCCCTGTTGCTGCACTGCCAAAGCGGCGGCTGCCTGTGGTGTCTGGGGTTCAGAAGACCCAGAAGTGCCGGCTGCAGAGGAGCCGCCGGCTGTGGTGGCTGCAGCGGCGGCGTTGACTGACGCGGTGTAATGCGATCCAGACGCAGCAGGGTGTCCGCTAAGGCGTCTGCCTCCTCAAGCGACTGTTTGGGTTGTTGAGATCGGGACATAGGTAGGCCAGGCGTTTGTCCGCGTGAGCGTGCATGCGTGCATGCGCATCGTTGCGCGTGAGTGAGAATGCCGGTCCTCCATCCCAGCGAGGAAGACATGGCGAACTCGAGGTGCCCTTCGCACTGATTCATGATCGTCACCGTCGGCGGCACGCAGTTTTTTTGTCCGGCAGGAGGCTGACATGCTCGAGGCAGTTCGAGCGCTCATACCTTCAGCCGTCCACTGGGCACATCGCAGACGTTGCAGCACGGAGAGGCCGATTATCCCCCGCGGCTCCGAACCGAGCAGCGAAGAGTTTGTACGAATAAGCCAAAGTACCCTGGCGGCTGCGGTTTGGCGGTCGCAGGGTACTTTCATAATGGAACAACCCAAGCTATAGCGTAACAGCCTTTGCCGATGTAGCCATTGTAGCAGCTATCAATGACGGGAAAGATTTTCCGGATCTTTCGATGCGGAAATATCGCGGCCAATGCCAGCTCAGGCATAACAAGCAGGCAAGATATTCGCGACCGGAATTGCCGCACAGAATCTTTCTGAGCACGCAGGTGTCGCCGATTGTCTTGCTGCGGTCGGAGTTCTGGCGCAGCAGTTCAAGGGGGAAAATGCCGATGAAGCGCGCAACGGACTCCTGTCCGATGCAGGTGAAGTATGCAAACACCGCCCCACGGCGCAGCGATAGCGCTTGTGCGTCGTCAGCCCTTGTATGAGGGTATTGAAGCTCGAATAGTCGCTGAACAAGCGTCGACTTGCGAAGCGGGCCTGCCGGCTTCAGGTATGACTGTTGATTGCAGCGCGCGCACGTCGATTGTGCTGTTGTGCTGGTGCGCGTTCCAGTCGCTGTCACCGTGCGCCCCCACCCAGTCTCTTCATCACCACGCGACCTGGAGAACCGAGCTGATCCCGATCAGACCACACCCTGAATATCTGGGGGCCCCAGGTGACGACGGTGCCCCCGCAGCTCCTCCCGACCACCAGGCCGATTGCTCCTTGGAGGGGCCGGAGGTCATCAGCTGCGGCTCCTCCGGCATTGGTTGCGGGCTTGCCATCGGGCCGGAGGCGGCTGCTGGCGTGTCATCGGGCGATTTCTGGGCGCCAGGTGCCACCTGTCCAAGGGGTTGTTGGGGTCAGATCGTTGCTATACATGTTGCGGTACGATGCATGTACGGACAGAAATCGCAAGCTTTACCCAATGCGCCGCGATGATGTCGCTGACTCGTCGGCTGCACCAATCGTTTCTAACACAGGTAGTGCGAACTTATTAGCATAAAGTTGCTGATCCATGGCGCCGGACATGCACCCCGGCTGCGTGCTGCCAACCGCCCACCTGAGGTACTCGCCTTGCAGTTCTGCTCAACAAGGACAGCGGCGGCACTGCCGCAGACGCACCCAGCGCGCCGCAGCGCTCCGCCCAGCGGGCGCTGTAGAGTTGAGCTGGGATGCCGGCAGCGCTGCGGCGGTGCGCAACAGAGTAGGCCAGCTGCAAGACAGGGTAGGGCCAACACTCATCGGCTGCGGCAACCTCAAATAAAAAGCAGTGTAGATGCCACCCGCAGGAGGCAGCACAGAAAGTTCAAGTGGCGGTCGTGCCGCACCATGGCGAAGCTAGAGCCGACTCAGCATCGCCGGCGCAGGCTGCCGCTGCAGATCAGCGTGCGCGCCTGATACCTTTTCTTCCAGCAGACGCTGCTCTCTGTTCCAGGTGCGGGGGCTGCTGCCGCCGCTGCTGCTGCTGCTGCGCAGCTGCTGTCTGCTGTGCGCGCTGCAGCTGCTGCGGGGGCGGCTGCGCTGCTGGTCGCCTGCCCCCCTCCACGGCAACGGCGAATGCGCCTGGCCGAAGATCAGATAGTCGCGGAGGTCGGAGACGTCCTCCTGCTTCTTGAGCAGGTCGAAGAACCCTCCTTGTTCTCGCCATAGGACGAGATCATCTTCCTGACCTGTTTGGTGCGGAGCAGCTTGCCAAGGCCCTCGCCGTCGATGCCGGCATTGTTGCTGGCGATGGTGAGATCCTTCGTTCCCGCATCGCGGATCGCGTCGATCAGCCGTTCGGGGATACCGCACAGGCCGAACCCGCCTGCGCAAATCTGCATGCCGTCGAAGAGGAGGCCGTCGAGCGCGGCTGGCGCGGAGTCCAGCGCGGCTGCTGCAAGGCGTGCAAACCCCGCCTGCATTTGGGTGTGGGTCGCATGGGAAGCGTGGAGTTGCCGGCGCGGTCGCCCTCCTCTGACACTGCACAGCGCACCAGCAACAAAAGTGAACCACGTAGCTAATGAGCCATCACGGGGGTTCATCCAATTGCCGTCGGACAGGTGGCCACCGCGCGTTTTGGTGCTGACGCGCAAATTGCCTGTACCGCCATAGCGGAGAACGGATTTCGGCAATGACTGCTCCTCGCGGTGCTATCGCTTGTTTTGGCGAGATCGTGTTGCGCCTCTCGGTGCCATATGGCGAACTGCCGTTGCAGTCGCCGCGGCTTAACGCCTACGTCGGAGGCGCGGAAGCGAAGCAGGCCGCGAAGCCTGCTGAAGCGACGAAGCTGACATCAGCATGGAGTGGTTCGATCGCCTGCGCACTGCATCCTTGTGCGGAATCCTGCATCAACAGCTGCTCAGGGGCAAGACCCAGACCAGCGCGACCCCCCTGCGCTGCCGCACTGCTGTTTGAAGGTGGTGAGCTTGCCCTGGTGGCGATCGCCGCTGCCTTCGTCAAGGGCGCGCGCTGCCTTGTGCTGGATCGCCATCAGCCACCCGCAGGTCGCTGTCGCGAGCATGGTCAGTGGCGCTGCTGTGGAGAGGCCTGGCGATATATTTCCCGGGAAATTGCAGGCGGCAGGAGCTGAGCAACGCGAAGACAGTTGCCGGGCGGCCGGCGAGACCACCACCTAGCTACGGTTGCCCTTGGACAAGCCGACCACACCCGCTCGGTGCTGTCGACGGCCTCGTTGACACCGGTTGCTGCTCTTCCCGAGGGCAACGCACAGGCTATTTTAGCACCAAACAATATGATGATGACCAGGAAGCGCTGGCCTTAACGCGATTTGGGCTTGCGAGGCGTGCATTCCAACGCTCCGAAGCTTCGTTTTAGATTGCGATCATGCGCACTGCCGTCTCCGACAGAATATCAAGCGTTCGTATTTTGAACCGGGGGCACGCCAAAGGATGCCACCGCGCTGCACGTGAGATCATTCGTTTCAGCTCCCTCACACTACATCATCAGTGTCTGGTCATCACAGGGTTGAAATATTCACCAGATATCTGAAACATGGTGGCATCATGATATCCTATTCAGCTTGCAAACGCTGCTCAGAAGCCATTGAGGCAGCCTTGCAAAGCAGCATTCCCGAGTCATGCTGACTTTGTGCCTGGAGACGTACCGGTTCCCGGGTCTGTGAGTCTAGCATTTAGCAATACGAGGCCTGGCTGCCATATATTTTGGATATATGGAGTGGATAAAGCGACTGCCCCCTTGAACAGTACCTGCACGATCCCTGCACAATATATGTCCAAATCAAACATCAACTGCTGTCCACCCGTTGGAGCGGATTGCTTGGCCGCCGCAGTCCGCCCGCTGCGGGGAACTGCTGTGCTTATGTGCTGCCCCACAAGTCTGGCTTTGCCGAGATCTGGACTTCCAGGCTTATGTCTGCAAGTCCTGCAAGTAAGCGCAACTATTACCAGAATCAAGGCTGCGCTACTGTGTTGCTGACTTCTTGGTTGTTACACAGAAAGCCCAACTTCTCCAAGCAGACCGTGGGCGACTCTTCGCCGACGTGAAACATGCGACGGACCTGGCCGACCCTGGTCAAGATCAGGGCAGATTCTTGTGCCCGTGTTGCATCACACTGCTGTGTGACGCAGAGCCAGGCCCGAATCAGCTGGACGACGTTGAGCGCCTTGCAGTCGACCATTCGTCGCACGGCCTTGACCTCAGGCAAATCGGCATATTCGTCGGGGAGTTTCGCCAGCATCCCGGCGGCTCCTTGCGGCGCCGGACGAGCCCGTCCGAAATGCGCCGCGTCCGGCTGGCCGCATGTCACCCTGCGGATGGCGTGACGCATGCTTGCTCAGCGTGTCCCTTCATCGTCGTCGGCCAGCCACTGAGTCTCCTTGATGTCATCAGCCATGCCGCCTCGCTCTCCAAAACGTGCACTTGCTGCCACACTCCTCTTGCGGCTGTCGCTGCTGCTGCTGCTGCTGCTGCTGCTGCTGCTGCTGCTGCTGCTGCTGCTGCTGCTGCTGCTGCTGCTGCTGTGCAAGATTCGTATTGCAAGACAATGAGAGGGGCTGAACCTTGATAAACGACTCACTATAGCATAAGTTGAATGGGAACATCGCAAATCTACTTTCTCAATGGCATCGACAAACATAGGGGGGTATACGTTGGGGTCGGGATCTAGGCAGGAGGGTAGTTTTCCTTCGTCCCAAAAATAAGTAAAGAAGCCGACATTACTGCGGACGGATGGGTACGATCACCTCGGTTTGGTCCCATTGACATGAGCCAGCGCCCTTGGTGAGGTTGCGCGGGCGAGTGCACGAGCGCGGGAGCAGCTTGGGTGACACTGGCACGTCACTGCTGGTGGTGTCCCAGACGCGCGGGTGCGGTCAGCGTTTTGGTATGTTTTTCTGTTGACTACCGTGCGCTCGCGCAGGTCCTCGCCACGCTGTCGGCATCTGTGGTGCTGCGAAGGCGTTTCGCAGGAAGAGCGGCCAGGTACAGGTCGTAGTACGATTTCACCTGCTGTGCCTTCAGGTTGTTAAGTCCACCTTCGGATTGTCTTGTTGCGATGGTCGGCCGGCGAGCGGTGGTCGGAACTTGTGCCGCACGGCCACCGAGCATTCATAGCTGTCGAAAGATGTTGATTGTGTGACGGTGCACTCGGGCACGTCACGCTCAGTATGCTGTCGCCGCAGACTGTCCCCCGCACATGCACGTTGGCAGCGCTTGACCCCTCCCTGCACATTTCGTGCAGCAATGGCGGCCTCCCCTGGGTGGGGGCCTCTCGACAGGAAGCGGCAAAAGCGCTTGGGAAGGCCGGGCGCCGCATGCGGCCAACGTCAGCGCCGACGTCGTGGACCTGCTGTCCGCAGAACCCCGGCCAAGCGCGCTCGGGATTGCTGACAAGACGGGCAGGCCTGGAAGCGGGTAAAATGGCCGACGTCGTGCTGTGGAACGGCAATCCGTTCAGCGCCTACACGCGGCCCGAGAAAGTGTGGATCGACGGCGCGCTGATGTTCGATGCGTTCGATCCAAACTGTACGGCAATCTGCCCGGGGGGTGCACGAAGCAGCTAAGCTTGAGCCAGTCGCTGGCCGCTGCATGGTTGCCCGTGGGTTCCCGTCATCCCAACCGGCATCAGTAGTGTTGCGACCACTGCTGATGCTTTTTGCTTTCGCCACACGCCCAGGTGGGCGTGGGAGTCAACCAAGGACCATCGAAGTCGTGGACCGCCTGAATGCGCCGGCCCCCGGAATGAGCAGTAATGCAACTTGGCCTGCGCAGAGAGCTACAACATCACCACCGACAGCGCGACCAACGGATATTTGATCCGGTGGATCAGGGGTGACCCATTGTGGAAGCGGGCGGCCTGGCGCCAATGACGCTGCAAACGTTTATAACGGTGCGTGGCGCTGTAAAGGCCACAGACGCAGCCCCACGGCCCCAGCCGGAGCCGCGGAGTTCCCGCGCCTCTCTTCCTCCATCCCGCGGCGTTCAGAATCCCCCCTGCTGCCTGCCGTCCCTGCTGATGCATCGCAGGTCGTGCACAAGCCCATCGCCGGCGTCACCCCTGAGATGGCCGTCTGGTGGTTCAAAGGCAACGTGCAGGGTGAGCAGGGTATGGAGGACTGCCCGTCTGTGTCGCCGCTGCCCGCCAACTTCGGCGGTGCCTCTCTTCTTTCAGTTTGCGTCTTCACCAGCTCAACCCCACCGATCCTGTCCGCCGTCCGTCAAAAACTGCCACGACGCCAGGCGACATGACGCACCCGGTCGACGGGATGACCTACCCGCGCTGTGAGTGATGGCGATAGAGAAAAGGGCAGGCCACACCTCTATTGCTGGGTTTTGATCCCGTTTGCCATCTCGCCCTTTAGATGGCGGATGCATTGCTGTCGTCGACTCTGTCGTGGAAGGCATGATGTGCCTCAATAGAAGAAGTGGCATCATTATAATTTAAGTATACAGCATACAAAAATTTTTCCGGGGCCATATATCCGTCACATTTACTCAATCAGCGATTGGAACCGGGACATTAGGAAGCCAGGGGAAATAATTTTGTGTGAATGCATTCGGAAGCTCAAGGTAATCCGCATCACTAATCAGGCCACCCCCGTCTTTTTTCATTTCCAGGGCCATCGGAGGCGGAGGCAACCAACACCAGTGCTGCTGTGATGACCCGTGCTGTACGAGCTTGCTCCACCTGTGCGCGTCTCCTCCCTGCCGCCCTCACACCTGCCTGCCCTCCCTTTGTTCTCTTCGACCCCCAGCCGAGTTCATCATCGCCTCCCAGCCGACTTGAAGAGCGACGCAAACTGCATCTGGTCAGACGAGGTCAGCATGTGGACCGGGCCGAGGTTAGGATGGCGACCCTGCACCAGTCAGGCAGCCCCAGCGAGCGTCAGCCTCTGTTACGGCCTCTCATTGCCGAGTCCCCGCCTCTCGGTTGAACTTCAGGGTAGTGTACAGAGGTTCTCCTGTCCCTAAAAAATTTTGCCAGCTTGGCTTCCAGTTCTTTATGAATATCCTGGGTACCATCAACCCCACCCACGTACCCAGAGCTCTTGCAAACGACGACATCCAGGTGGTTGCCCTGACATCATGGCCTCTTCATGCAGCTGTCCATCGGGCTGAGCAACAAGCCGATGCGCCTGCGCCACCTGGTGCGGACGCCCCGTCGCTGTGTCTGTGCTTGACTGCGACCCAACACTTTCCTCCGTAAATGTGTCAGGACGAGAGGTCTCGCTGCCCGCTTGGGCACAAACAAAAGACTGCCAATGCTGCCCTCGCACCCGCGTCCCCTGACGGCTGGCCATGGCCATTGTCGACGATCTCGCATGGTCGGCATCGCCTCCAGGGGCTCAGCCAGACCACCGAGCTGCGCATCGGCTTCCAGCGCGTTGCGCACCAGATTGATCAGCACCTGCTCGATCTGTGCGTGAACGCCATCCGCACGCCCAGCGCGCCGGACTCGCCTCGAGCGGAGAACGCAGTCGCTGCAAGCAACATGCACGCACTGCCGCCAACGTGCGAATGCGGCACGCAGTGTTTTCCAACCTGCCGATTACGCTTGGCGTGGCGGCCGAGCTAGGCCGGCGGACCGAAACATGCCATTGTCCCTTCGAGCAACGACCGAAGCTGTGAAACCCCTTATGCGCAGCCCATCTGTTCTCACGACGCGTCCGTCCCCCTCCCGGCCAGGTCAAAGGCTCATATTCAGACCTCAAAGCCCGCACGGTCAAATCCTACAACTACATGATATCCCGCAAGGTGCGGGGGCTGGATCAGAGAGTTTGACCGGACGCTTGATCATGATGTTTTTTCAGAGTTGATGTAATCAATCATTGCAGTTGCATTTCATAATGTGATTGTAGTACGATTGAAGAGGGCTAGCGACGGGCCTGGCTGGAGCGATCATATGCAAGGCCACGCTGCGCTTGGTGCCATGCACCGGGTATGCATATCGGTGCGCATTTTCACTCTCACCCACATAATTGGGAGGAAAAGATACTGGCGGCCTGGAACAGTGGTTGCCGCAGTTTTGACAGTTCTATAAAAGGAATTGGCGGCTGCCCGATGGCCAAGGACGAGTTGGTAGGTAATATTGCTACAGAAAATATGCTGCTCTTTGCCCATAAGCACAAAATTCCATTAACGATCAATGAACAAGCATTTAATACTGCCGCCCAGATGGCAGTAGAGGTTTTGTGTATGAAGCAATGCTTAATATTTGCCTGTAGTGAGTTGCCCTTAAGTCAAGAGGGGCCTTTTATCGTCAAGTGGCTGTCCAGCTCCCCGTCTGTGGGCTTTGTCTTCACGCCTGTCCAGCACCTGCATCACTCTGCCACCGGCAATTAGTCCCATGCAGTGCAGGAATTTATCCGACCAGCATTCTACAATGAGCAAATCGCCTCGCGCGCGCCCGGAAGCGCGCTAGAACAATGGCCGAAGTGCAAGCCTATTAACAGCCGATGTGTTATTGGTCAACAACCGACAGCGTGTTGTCCCTCCGTACTGTCTGGTAGCTCTTTAAGGGCTGGAAATTCTACGTGGGTCTGCTCTACGAATGGTTCCAGACTCGTTAAACGTCTCAGTTGATGACGCTTTAGCCGCTACATCCTTCAAACTTTTAAGATTTCTGGGTGACATCTTGGCATGAACGCTGTAAGACGGTATGCTAGATCTCTTTCAATACACATCTTGCTTCGATAGAGTTTAATGTGGCTTCCTTGCCCACAATCAGTAGTGACGCGATTGCCTGACCTTGTGACGAGGGCCACATGTTCGACGAGAATTCGGCGGCATTTCTCTGCTATACCTCGGGCACGACGGGCGACCCAAAAGGGGTTCTGTACAGCCACCGGGCCGTTGTGCTTCACGCAATGGGGGCAAGCCTCGCGAGCGCATTTGGCCTCACGCCCTTCGATTCCGTGATGCCCTGTTCGTCGCTTTACCACGCAACGGCCTGGGGGCTTCCCTTCGTGGCCCCGCTTTGCGGCGCCAAGCTCGTACTGGTGGCTATGCCTTACCTGAATACCAGTGACCTGCGAAAGTAGTATGATTCTTATCCTCATCCGGCATCAAAACGCGCACGACAGACCTGTTATACTGGAACCAGGGACAGACCCATGCGGGAAGACCAGGGTACACACAACTAAACCAGGTTAAAACGGCTTTAGGTAGCAATAAACTATTCCCGGCGACCAGCCAGAAGAATATTTCGGTGCACTTCGCCTCGGTAACAGCTACGTTGGCACATCATACGCATGATGCCTTTACCAAATGCTATACCTGGTCAGCTGTATTTGCGATTTCAGGGGCTTGATCCTACCTGCTGTCAGGCTACAGTGATTGATATGCACGCAGCCGCGGAGCGCTCGTAGACGAGCTCATCACCAAGTCACTGTGTGAATCCAGGTTCTCATGGTTGTCTTCTTGAGCAAGTGCATTCCTAACCCGTGGCCCGATTATCTGCCGCCATTCCAAATGCATGCCAGCTGCCACGTCCTTGAAGGCGGTGTCTCAACTTAGGGACGGCGACTGGAAGCCGCGATCGAAGCCGACACGGAGGTCGCGAACGGCTTCTTCATCGTCGGCAACGCGAACGATCCGGAATATCTGTTCACCCATGAGAAGGGGAGTTTCGGGATCGATCGCGTAACCCCGCTCGCCTCGGCCGATTGCCGGAGCGCTCGCCATGCGAATGGTCCAGTCGGGTATCGTCACGCTCGAGTGAATCCGCCATGGCCCCGGCGTGTGCCTTGTACCGTGCACGCACCACGTCGGCGTCCCTTATGCATGCATGCATATAACGCCGCGAGCCGCAGGCTCGCCAACCAACCCCTCTCCAAGTTCCGGTAGGGGACAAGTCCCCAACCTCCACTTTCCTCCCCCGCAAGGGGCGTGAGCAATTAATGCGCCCCTTCGGCGCGTCCAGCGTTGAGCGATCCAATGCTAGGCACCAGGTTGTAGAGGCCGTTTCGGCACGAACGAAGCGTGGGCCTTCGCCCGCGGCGGCGGCGCAGCAAGGCCGATCGCGCTTCGCGCTGTGCCGGCGGCCCGGAACGACGCCCGATCCGGCAATCGTCGCTGGGCCATCGCGGCGGGAGTGACGGCGAGTGACAGGCAGGCGGAAAGGAGCAGGCTTTTCATACGCATGTTTGGATATTCCCCGTTGTTCAATAACCTGACCCCTGCATAGCGGCGTAGCGCTCGCCCGCAAATCCGCCTCGACGAACGACAGCTGCTTGCCATCGGACGACATGCCCGCCACATAGCGCTGCGGGCGAGCCGCCGAAGAGGACCAGACATGTTGCGACCTCCCTCGACCAGTCCCGTGATCGTCGACCCCACCGACCGCTTGCCGTTCACAAGGATCAGCGTCCGATCCGCGCCAAGGTTGCGGAGGTGGAAGCGCTTGACTCGATCCGCGCCAAGGTTGCGGAGGTTGAGCGCATTGATCCCGGCCTGACCGCTCGAGATGTTGAGACGCGAGTTCGACGGACGGGTCGAACCGGCCAGCGACGGCAAGGTGTTGACGAAGTCGGCGATGTTGTTCGTCGGCGAACTGTTGTCGATATCCGTCTCACCCAGAACGGTGAGCGGGGTCGGCGCCTGAAACCCGTCACGCACAATGCGCGTACCCGTCACGACAATCGTTTCGCCGGAGGACGACTCGCTGGTGACGTCGGTGGCTCGGCACTGAGGCTGCGTCCTGGACGCGAGTGGCGCCGCGGTGCAGCCCCATGGCCTAGGGCCCAAAGCGCTCGCCCGTTGCTGTCTTCCGATCCGATCGTTGTCAAGGCCAGGTGCACGGTCAAGCCATCAGGATTGCGGAAACGCCGTGCTCCACAACCAGCAGGCAAGCGCCGAGCATAGAGCCGACGCCCACTCGGCCGCGTTGAAATTGCTCGGGCCCGGGATCAATATATCGGAAAAAAGATTACCTGACGGTCGGTTCCAGGCAGTGGTCGTGGTCGGCATGACTTGTTCGAAAACTCGTTATTCTCGGCCGAAGTCCGATCCTTGGCACGCCACGTCGCCCCCCACCCTGGCGCGGCGGCCCGTGCAGCCGGACACGTCGGCGGGCGCCGCCGTCGGCGCGCGGCCTGCACTCGGTCACGCGGGTGGGGGGCGACTGGAGCTGTTCGGCGGCGCCCCGCAGAGCGGCCCCAGGTGGAGGCGCTTGATCAGCAGGCGGTCGGTGCCGATGCCGGCATCGTCGTACAGCGCGAGGCAGGACTGCATCAGCGCGCCTGTCGATCGTGGCCTGCAGTGTCGAAGCTGGCGCGGGGACCCTGCCGCTGCAACTAGGGGTGATGGCTTTGTCTTCAGGGTGGCGGGTGGGAGGCTTGTTGATCGCTCGTCGCTGCGGCGAATCTCTGATCCCTCTACCTTTGCATGTCATCCATTTGGCGCAAATTTGACCCCTCCGTGTGCCTCGCCTTGAAACCCTCAAACCACCACAGATGGGCGACCTGTGGCGGCTCGACCTCTGTTGCGTCAGCTGATAGGCAGCGGTCAGCCCCGCCGGCCCCGCGCCGCACGTGCGCGCACCACATCGCGGTCGGACGGTTTGTGCTCGAAGCTCCTTGTCGTCGACGGCGCGTTTTACGGCAGCCCCAACGGCCTCGATGCTCGAGGATGAGATCGTGTCAATCTAGAGAAGAACGCGTGAGATGAGGTGTAGTTGCGGGGCTGCTGGGCTGGATCCGGGCGATCTGCTCCCGCAAGCAGCTATGAAAAGCGGGCGTGCATCAGGAAGGCGCACAGCAGCGTGTTTGACCAGCAAATGCAGGTGCCGGCGCTCTTCCGGTTATTTGACCGGTAGCCAGATCAACCTGTCGCTGATGGATTATAGCGCGCTGGCGAGTGTCGACATCGACCTGCTCGCCTTTTCCGAAGATTCGCGTAGCGAACGACGCCGCAGGTCGCTGCTTCAGGCGACGGGCTCGCCATCGCCGCGCAACGCCGCCGCGGCTTGCCGCTGGCGCGGGCGTCGGACGGGCACGGCCGGACCTAGCTGAGCCATGGCGGCTGGCGGGCGTTGTGGAGACCTATGCCGTCTCCCACATCATCGCAATCTGAGATGACTTGTGCTCGCAACGCACGCACCGAGACGGACGAATGGCATTGTCGGTTTTGGTAAAAGGAGCATTGGTGAAATACCTTTACCGGCCCGGAACAAGGCCAGGAGGAGGCTGGCCAGCACAAGCCAGCGGAAAGCACTATGATAAACGGTAAGTGTCTGGTACATCATTATATTTTGATGCAGCAGCAGCTACATAAAAACATATCAATTGGTAGTGTTTTCCACCGGCCTTCTGCGACGGGTCACCAGCCTCATCCTGCGCCACCCAGGAACGAGTGCTATTCTCAGATACGATCTAAGTAATCCAAATCGATTGGGAGCTCTGGCAGTGTGCTTGCTGCGGCAGTCGACCTGCGCAGCCTGGTCGCGCGCAGGCACGGTCGTGCTGACACTATGGGTTGCCCAGTGCGCGCAGCTAGGGCTGGCCGATACTCCGTCCTCCTGGATAGTGCAGTTCTGTGCGCGGGCCTATGATAGCGAGTAACATATCGAGTGGCATGCATGCTCCTCTGGCAGGCATCAGGCTCACACGCATGCTGCAGCACTGATGAGGACGCAATGAGGAACCACGCCGCCCACGCGCTGCGCGCGCTCAGCCTGATCCGCGCTGAGCCTGCCCCAGCAGCGTACGTGGCAGAAATTCTCCGCTCATCAGCCCCGTTGGTCGATGCTCGGCCCAGCGCACCAACTTGCACGAACATCAGTCAGCTGAAACGGCGCCGCTCAACGGACAAAGATCATAGCCGAACGCTTTCTTATCACGACTACAAAACTGCTCCTTCAAACCTGCGCGTTCCCTAGGTGGGTGCCGCGGACCAGCTTCAACGGCATCCATCCCGATGATCACACCATCCGTACTTGCGTGCCATCAGGGAGCACTTTCGCATCACCTGCTTTGATCACAAAGATGGCCCTAAGCAACAGGCGTTCGGGTCCAGGTTCCCCGTTGGAGTGATAGGGCCATCTCGCAGCGTTCTACACGTCGCCTAGCGCTCATCCGGGCTCACCAGCAGCTCGAGGTGGATGTCGAGTGCAGCACCTGCACTTCGTAGCCTTTCGCAGGAGCAGCACCCGCGGCGAGCGCTGCTTGGCCTCGCCGCTCGGCGCGGAACTGCCATCACCATTCAGCCGCGCCCGCGGCGGCGGACGCGCTCGCGGCGCCTCCGAGCCGGGCGGACGCCATCGCATAGCCATATTCGACGGCGCCAAGGGGCTGCTGGCTGAGCAGGAGGCAGGCTGCGCGTTGCAGACGGTGCTATGAAGGCACCCGTGCGCTTGCCATGATTTTCTTGTGGGGAACCGCTGATGAAGCGCATTGCCTATGTTGCGCTAATCACCGCCATGCTGGTCGCCGGCATCTGCGGCCCCGCCTCTGTCGCGTCGGCGGCTCAACATTTGAGCTGCCGCCGGAGCACGTAAGATCGCACCTGCGCTGTGGCGCGGCCCGTCGCTCACGCTTCTCCACGATTGCTGCGTGGTTCAGCGTCTGCTGTTTGACCAGCCAAATTCAGCGTGATATCTGCTTTTGACATCCCGCCCAACCCAACAACCTGTCCCACCAAAATCATCCATCAACGCACGAACCAGGTGCAGAAAGAGATAGAGCTGGAGCGCGCCGGAGCAGAGAAGGATGCGCAGCGTACGCGTTGAGAAAAGATTGAACTCGCATTCAAGGCGCAGAGCTGCGCGCCAGGCAGCCGTACGCATGCCCGCGGCGCCGCCAGATGCACCCGAACGTCTGGCTCATGTGGCGCAGTCTTGCTTCTGCGCCCGGCACATCAGTGTGTGCCGACAGCGGGCGACGGGGCGCGCAGGCTGCAGCCTGTTTTGGCAAAGGTCGGTGGACGATCGCGTCTGTGCACAGACGCAGCAACGCACCGGCGTCGTGCACATGACGCTATGCGCAACGACCGGACATGTTGCAACCGAAGAAAACCAAGTTTCGCAAGGCTTTCAAGGGCCGCATCCATGGCAATGCCAAGGGTGGGACCAGCCTGAACTTCGGCTCCTACGGGCTGAAGGCGATGGAACCCGAGCGCATCACCGCGCGCCAGATCGAAGCGGCTGGAGCGGCTCAGCGAGCAGCTGCGCAAGGGCGGTCGGCTGGAAGCTGCCGGGAAGCTGCCAGGGCGGCCGGCTGGGGTTGTTGGCGTAAGGGTTGGCCAGTCTTCTGCTGTTCGCTGGGCGTCGCGCCAGTACGCACTCCTGTGAAGGGGAGCAGCACAGCTGTTGGCCCAGCAGGGCCCCAACGTGCTGTGCGCCCGGCCACCGCGGTCCGGTCGCTATGCCGCGCCATGCGTGCCGCCAGCCAGGCCCTGAGGATCGAGCACGATTCGCGCCTGCTGCTCTATCGCATCTTCGACCGCCAGGTGATGGCGACCTACGCCCGGTGAACCTGAGCGGCGGCAGCAGGCGCGGGCGGGCATGGTGCATGCCCCCGGCCTGACCTACGTGCCCCCCACGGCGCGCCCGGCAGCAGCAATGGCAATGGCAACGGCTACGCGCCCGCCGCGCCCGTGGTGGCCGTCGCGGCGCCGCAGGCGCGGCGGTGCGGTCACGGCGCCGCCGAAGCCGAAGGCTGGAGGCGGCGGCGCGCCGAGCGGCGGCGCGCAGCTCTGCAGTCGCTGTTTTCGACGGATGAGGACGAGATGCCTCGATCAGATCCAGTGCCGGTGCGCGGGAGGGGACCAGCAGCTGCACGTCAACATGGGAACTCCGACACGGTTTTACCCGGCGTTGACCGCGAGCCGACGGGTGGCAGCCACATGCAGGGCTCGCCGGCTGGGGAGCGCCGCCGGTCCCTGCGGCGGTGGGGAGCCGGTGTGGCCGTTCTGATCATCTATTGCATCGACGATGCCGCATTCGACGCGGCGACGATGCGCCCGATTGTCGAGGCTTTTCCGCAGGCGCGCGTTTTTGCGCGTGCGCGCTGTTCGACCAGTCGCCAGCTGATCGCGATCGACGGCGCGGGGGTGACCGGCGCGGTCCGCGAGGTGTTCGAAAGCTCGGTCGCGCTTGGTATCAAGGCGCTGGAGGAACTCGATGTCGATCCGCGCGAGATCGAGGATGTCGAATCCGCTTTTCGCCAGCTCGGACCGCGACCGGTGCGGCACAGATCGACGAGGGCGACCTGACCGCGGGCATGGACCATCGCTTCAAGCGGGGGCGTGCGCGGCGCGTTGACGACCCCTTACCTCAAGCGAATAGCGCTCGGACCTGTCACTGCAGCGGCTGCTGAATCCTGGCTCGACCATCCTTGAACATCGCTTTCCCAAACTGCAGGTCCAGGAGCGGCGCGCCATGCGCGGCCTGGCGGCCTCCGCGCGGCTGCAGGTGCGGCCCTCGTGCTGCACCCGCACACCCCCACGCCCCGCCGCAGGCCGGCCGCCAAGTCTCTGCGCCCCTTGCCTGTTTCTGCGTCCGCACCGCCATTCAGCGCGTCGCTGCCGCTCAACCTGCCAGGCCGCGCATGCAGGGACTTCTCGAGGTTCTTGGACAGCATGGACATCGAACCACCTCGACTGGAAAAACGAACAACCCTCGGCCGTCTACTCTTTCTCCAACGTGCACTGGAGAGGGTGCTGATTCTTGCGCGCGAAATCGACGGAGTCTACGGGCTACGCCGACGCGGTGGGCGATTGCAGACAACGTCCTCGCCTTTTCCAGTGGCGGTAGCTGTGGGGGGGGCGCTGGTCGATGGGGGGCTCGGCGGGGCATCTGGAATGGAGGCAGGAGTAGAGCAGCGAGACAGCTCATATCGGGGTCTTTGCTGGGGCTGTGCTGGCCGGCTACCCCTGATGCCTTGCGTTTTTGCGCGGCGCCTCCATGCCTGCCCACACCTGTGCGTTGCTGACGTCATCATGACGCGCCGCGGCGGCAAATTTTTGCAGTACGGCACCATCGCGGACTGCTACACGGAGATGGGCGACTTTGGCACGCGGCGGTCAACTATGACAAGTGAGTCAGCATTGGCAGGGATTTGCATGTGCAAACCAGACGTTTTCGTGCGCCAGAGGCGTCGCAGGGCACTTCAGACAAGTTGCCTGCTATATGCTGTGCACGCCAGACGCGCCGGCGACCGTGCACGCGCTACTGTGCGTCGCCCAATGTGCGCTCATGGGCGCCGAAATGGCGGGCGGCGCCAACTACATGCTGAGGCGTGAATTTGTGCCTCCTTGCCTTCCTGAACGTTTGCTCGCAGGTACATTCGAGTGATGAACACCGACGGCCCCGTCTGAGTTTGCAGATGATCGACTGTGAACAGCGCGATCCGCCGCCTGTTGAGCCACGGCGCGCTTAATTTGTCGCCGGCTCGTGGCGCTTGCAACTATTGGGGCGCCGCCTTGCGCGGGATTCGAAGCGAATCTCACGCTCGAAGGGCCAGCAGCGCCGGCGCCGGCGCTTGCCGTGAGACGCCCCCATGCTGCACGGGCGCTCCACGATATTGCCTGCCGCACACCTGCGAGCGAGGCATCGCCACACCCGCCTCTGCGTCGCTTCGCCCGGCAGTGGTGCCGCAGTGCTGGCGCAGGCAAGGCTATGGCGTTACGGACGCACCGAACCTCCCTGACTGATTTGTGCATGGAGCCTACTGCCCTTCCTGCGAAGATCAACACTTCAATGCCCTCTTGCGCCCCTGCTTTTTGCTAGTCCGTGGTGCAGCGCCGTATTGCAGAGCAGTCAGGCCTAAAACGCATGCTGAGTAGCATGAGTTGCGTCAGCGCTGGTGTACATCCGGAGTGGCATTTGTTTTGGATGTTGGTCACACGTTTCACATGTCGTGCACATCTGTTACTTGTTGTTAACATTTGTCGCCACTACTCAGCCGAAGTTTCCCTGCCTTCATTGCGTTTGCCTGCTTCACAAATGCAAACGCAGTCAGATGTGAGCAACCAGGGAAGCAGAACCGAATCAGAACATGTGAAATATCCCCTAATCGATGAACCCACGGTGATGCTGCATCATGGACAACAAGACGCGCAGCTCAACCAAAGGGGGGATAGAATCCGCAAGCGCTCTGCCAGCCATGGAAACAGAAGACCTTGCTTCACGATGGCAGGAAGGCAGCATCCCGGGTGCTGCCTGGCTGATGAAGCCCTTTAAATGGCAAAAGCGCATCTGGTCATGACAAGCGAACTGGGAGTGCTGAGAAAGCCGTGCCACCGAAAGTGGCGGCCTGTTGTTTTATTACCAATTATAATAATCCTATGGGCTTCCAGATGCCGGACGGGCATAAAAAGGAATTGGTAAAGCTGATCACTCATTATAACGTACCCTTGCTGGAAGATGATATTTACGGGAATATTTATTTCGGGACCTCAAGGCCTAAGCCCTGTAAGTTCATGCGGCTGGTCCTGCTCTGTCGGGCGCGCACTGTTCATCTATCTCGGCCTCGTGCTGCTGGTGTTTTCGTGGCGGCCGCAGCGCACCGTCAGCCATGGCTGAGCGCGCAACCACCAGCGCACCCGGCGCACTGCCCCGCGCGGCTGCAGCAAAGAACGCCAGGCTGCCGCGCCCGGGGTGCCCCCAAGGCCGATGCTGGAAGCGGCCGGCGCCGGCGCCGGCGTCCGCACCGCTCTGCAGGAACCGCTGCCGCGGCTGCAGCTGGTAGCTGTCGTTGCCGCTTCGATTCTGCTGTCTGGCCCTGCCCTATCCAGGTCCTCGGAGCCGCGCCGCCGCCGCCTGTCGCGCCGCTGTGCTGCTCCCGCCGGGCCCCGCGTCGGCCTGCGCTTCTGTCGGTCAGCGGGCGGCTGCGAGCCCCCAATCCGGGTGGCGCCGCGGGCCGCTTGGTGGAGCCACGCAGAGACAACCTGAGCGGGAGCAGGCGGTTGCTGTGCTGCTGCTGCTGCGCTGCTGCTGGGCGCTGGGCAACGCCGCCACCTGCAGCGCTGGCCGACCTCATGCTTTCCACTCGAGCGTCCCCTCCTCCCAGCCGGTAGATCAAAAAGTTGCCTGACCTGCGGCCCTGTCCGCGGTGTCTGGCGCCTCTACCTCACGATAGCGCTCACCAGCGTCGGTCCCGCTGGCCGCGGCGCCCGCGACCCATGGCCGCTGTCGACGGGGCGACAGGCTGCAGCGCGCCGTCGATCGCCGCGCGGCGGCAGTTGCATGTGCCCACGCCGTGCAGCTGCAGCTGCAGCTTCGATGTGTTGGTGGCTGGCCGCGAGCGGATGGTCGGTGGGGGGCGGCGGCAGTGGCGGCAGCTGCGCGGCCGCCCCAGTGCTGACAGCGCGCGCAATGTTCTGCGCAGCGAAGGAACTGCGGCGCGAGCGGCGGAAAGTGGGGGAGATGAGGCTATGCCATGCATGCTTAATGCTCCCTGAAGCGACGCCTTGTGTTACTTGCGCTCGCCTTTGCGATATCGTTGGCAGCAAGAGCTGCTGCGTTGCGTGTCTGCGCCTTGCCGCTGCAATGGCCACGCACGAGGCGGGAGTCCAAGCAGGTGGGCTACAAGGGGCCAGCGAGACACACCTATATTGTAGAACGGCGCATCGTGCCGAAAACGGGAGCGGTCGCGCCCACCACCTGCACAGGTGCGCCCGGCGGCCCGCCCGCCAACCCGGCCGGGGCCGGCAGAGGCGGCCGCAGGGGTGCAAGGGAGACCTCTGCCAGCTCAAAGACAGACGGGTCAGTGCCTGGCAGCGCGGAGAGCACGGCCTGCAGGCGCGGCGTCGCGGGAGCATGGTTGCGCGCGGCACCGCCGGGGCGAGCAGCGCGTGCATCCGGTCTGCCATCGGGTGAGTCTTCCCCTCGACGCCGGTGAGCGTCAGCAATAACGGACATTGATGCAGGGCCTGCCCGGACTGGAGGAGATCGCGTCCAACGTCTCGCCCGGCTTCAGCAACATCAACCTCACCTTCGCCGTCGGCAGCGACACGCAGCCGTGCGTGGTCGAGGTCTGTCACGGATGAACCGCCTGCCGCCACTGCCGCGCGATGCCACGCCGCCGGTGGTCCGCACCGGGGCCGACGTCGCCGACGGGCTCACCTTCAACGTCTGTGAACTTGATCTCCAGATGGGAGCTTCGCCATGACATCGACGCGCAGCCCACCATGAGCGCTGCCGGCTGCGGGCGTTGTGGTTCAAGTCCCTCTTGGATTCCACGCATGGGCCGGTGGGCAGCGCTGCTGTCCCACCTGTTCGCGGGTGGCGACCGTATCGAATTGAAGAACACCAATGCCGCGACGATGCAGAAGGCCATGGCCGCGCACAGCCGCGCGTTGCAGCAGCGCTTCAAGGGACGCATGTTCAATACCAACGGCGGCTCGGCCCTGCTGGCCTTTCTGATCGCGCTGGCGTTCTCCGTGCCCGCCATGATCATCGCCGCGAGCACCGGCTCGGGGCTGCTGCTGGCGATCCCGCTGGTGGCTGCGTGTCGCGCGTTGCTCATCCAGCAGGGTAAAGTACCTGTCGATCCGTTTACGTAGGCCGAATTACCATTGGAAGAAATATCCGGTCTGGTAGGTAGGCACTACATTGGTATTGCTGGCGATCCTGTTTTTAAAAGTCAAAAGAAGCGGTACCGAACAAAAGTACATTTTTAAGATCATTACATCATCCCGCGGTCACCCTCAAGCATGCGCGAATGACGTCGTTCGCACCAGCAAGGGATAAGGCGCCACATGCCGCTGATGAAGCGCATGCCTATGTTGCGCTAATCACCGCCATGCTGGTCGCCGGCATCTGCGGCCCCGCCTCTGTCGCGTCGGCGGCTCAACATTTGAGCTGCCCGCCGGGCACGTTCCCGGGTCAGCAAACGCCCGGGACCGAAAAGAACTCGAGCGCCAGGGCCGGGTCCCCCTCCTGGGAGCAGTAGCCGCCGCCCGCACGGCCAGGCATGCAGTTGAAGCGGCAGGGGTTGCAGGGTCAACATTCAACACATGCTGTGTTCTTCGTGTTGCGCTGCTTGCTGGCGTGAGAATGCTTGCTGCGATCGAGACAATCGCCGCCCACTGATCGATCCGTGCTCGCCCTGATGCTCCAGCACCATCCGTACCGCGGGGTTCTACCCCGAAATCACGGACGGCTGTAAAAGAGCTGACAGCTTCCGGTCTTTCCTGGCCACCCTGCGCCGCATCCTCGGGTTGTGGAACCGCTCGATGTATTCGAACACATCAGCCCTGGCGGCATCGGGTGTCGGATACGTCATGCGGTGGACCCGCTCGCGCTTGAGCAGGCCGAAGAAGCCTTCGCACGCCGCGTTGTCAGTGGCAGATGTGTCCATCCGAGCACACAGTGACGCGTACCGCCTGGAGATAATGATGAATTCGGGTTTGTCATATGAGAGACGCTACACTGGCATTGATCACCACGCCGGGAGCAACAGCTGCGCACCTCGCAGCGGCCCACAGCGCCTGCCATCGGCGCGCGGCCCAAGCGCTGAGTCATCCAGGGGTAGTGGCGGCCAGGGCGTGCGGGGGGGAACGACACGAACGACGGTCGCGCACCTTCAATAGCGGGCGGCTGGCTTCGACCGAGGTCCCGAAAAAAACCGCGTGGGTGCTGCCGAGTTGGCGTCAGTAAGGATGAGCTCCTGCCGAAGGTTTTCCACTGGCGATTCGCCCCCCGCTTGAGTCGCAGTTCCTCGAAAACCTCGTTGCAGCGAAGGCAGTGCGTCCAGTGCGCAGTGCAGCAGCCGCATGGCAGTCTTTCTGGGTCAGCGCTCGTGAGCTGCAGCGTCAGGAAGGCGGGGCGGTGTGATGCCGTCGGCAACAACACAGCATCACGGACAGCTTGGTTTCCGAGTTGACTCAGGACTGGCGCTGGCCGGCACGCACCCGTGACGCGGGCTTGGGCTGCACGCGGCGCGAGGCCCTAAAAGCGTCGCTGCCTCGCCGCCTGCGGGCTGGCAGGCGGATGGGGAAACGCCGCGCCAGCTCCCATCGCAGGCGCTGCCCCGAGTTGCCGGCGCATGTATGCAGGCATACAGGCGAGCGCATGCGGGTGTAAGAGAAGTATCAATAGGATTTTTAGAAAGCTGGCTGCAGTGATGAGCGCTGCAAAGACCGGTTGCTGCCCATTCATCATCCACGTGAACACTGTACCTGCTGAGGAATGCATCATAGACTTTGAATCTCCCAAGGCTAGCCGCTCTCGTCTATTACGGTGAGCAGCTCGGCCAGGTCTTACCGTTGGCGCCACCTTCAAGATCAGCGGCGAACGATCCCGGCTCGTGATCTGGGAAGCCTGCCTTTGCCATGCGGCCCACCAGGTTAAGATATCAGGCTGTCGGGGGTGTGTTTGAGGTTGCGGGTCGGTTTGGGCGTGGCTGGAAGTTAGTAGTGGCGAGCGAACGCGGACCAGGCAGCATGGCTGCTGCAGTGGTTAGCCCGAATGCTTGGAAACTCACGCATCAATGGGTGATAGCCCCGTACAGGATACAGGAAGCCACACGAGCCAGGAGTAGGGCAAGGAAGGAAAGTCCTGTCTGCATGGAGAGGGCCACCCTCTACAAGGTCAGATGACTTGGCTCACGCCCCATGCAAGGTCCTGGAGTGAATGCAGGCGCTGGTTCCGGCTAGACCTGCCGCAACGGACTCGCGCATTGGCTACGGCGCACCGTGTCGGGAGAGTAAATATGCATTGGCGAGAAACAGCGGTCTCGAGCATGGCCTGTTGCCTTGCCATATGCCTCCTCTCGTCCCAAAGAGCTGTCCCTGGAAGTGATCCGCGGATGTGATGCTTGATGACAAACAGGGGAGGTGCAGGCCGTGTGGCGAGCCGGCATGTATGCTCCAACGATTGTTGAGCTTGACGGGGCTGCTGTCCACACCTGAGTGCTGCGCCACGGCTTAGCAGCATGCAGATCGGGAAAGTGGTCAGTCTGCCTGCGATCTGGCCCTCCCCGCCGACCATTTCTCGGCAGCCCCCACAGCCATGACAGAGGATCGCCATCGCCGTCACCACTGCCGCCGAGAGCTGCCATCGGCCTGCTGCTCGTGAACCAGCACGGTGCCCAAGAAGTATACTGGTTCACCAAGAGGGCTCAGCTAGCTGTCGTTGTTGTTCGCGCACGACACGCCAGGATCGCCGAGATCAGCGTCGTTCAAATGCAAACAACCAACCAAATACTAAAATGTCAGGAGGAAGCAGATAATGAGCACGGCTAGCAGCAGCCGCTGCCATCAGGAACGGTGCAGAGTTACTAAAACTAGCTTTTCACCGACGGCATTCTTCTGCGTACACGGCCAACTTACTCCAATTCTAAGCGCAGCAGGAAAAGTCATCCTGGCACACATCGTCACCAGCGTCACCATGGCTCGGTCTTTGTGGATCAGCCAGTGGCCTGCATTCTCGAACTCGATCACCTGCATATGCGCCGCTTGCTGAAATGCCGGAGGCGGCCGTCCTGTTCGGGATTCGACGCCCAGCTGTTCGCGCCGTAGAGAAGCAGGGTGGGGCAGGCGATCGCCCCCACAGCGGCGGCTATATCTTCCTGCGGCATGTCGAACGCCGGCCAGATGTTGAGGTAATTGATTCGCGGTACCGAAGGTGAACAGCTCCACAACCACAAGTGCCTTTGCAACGCGCTCGAACGCTGGCTGCCGTCAGGTGCAGCGGAGCATGACAGCCCCAGCGCCCCTTGCACGCTGTCAGTGATGCTCTCGTATACGGTGGCATCCCGTTCTATGGCTCGCCACTGCACTTGGATGCGACCACCTCGCATCGGCCGACGTTTCAGAGCAGCATGGCAGCAGAGGCGCGGCTGCAGTTTGAGCGCACGTGGCGAGCGGCGAGGCGGGTATCAACCTAGCGGAAGCTCGCTGAGGTTGCGTCAGGTCGATGCCATAGGTGGTGGTCGCCCCTGCCGGCGCCATTCGGCGCATGGCCAGGATTGGGTATGCGCAGCAGGGGTCCCTCACCCACTGCATCCCATGGGTCCGATTCAGCCGCGCTGATGCCGCACCGCTGATGGGACGTGCGATCATGTGTCTTGGTACCATCTAGCTGAGACAATCTTGTGCACACGCCTTCCCGCCGCCGCCCGTGGCCTCTTCGGCCCATTGCATCTGCAGCATCGTCGTCCACGGTGGCATTCCCAGTGAGTTCCTACATGCAGCGCATCGAACAGCTAGCGGATGAGATCGCGACTCAGCATCGCGCCGTCCCCTTGGCTTCCAGTAGCACGGACCCCAGCGGCAGCAGCAACGGCAGTGGCAGCAACACCAGCGGCGGTGGCGGCGGCCTGGCCGCGCTGCCGCCCTCAGAGGCTGTCGGAGCCGTGGAGGCGGCGCTGTTCGGGCAGCAGCGGCTGCGGCTGGCGCGGTGCGGCCGCAGCGCGCTGCCGGCACGGGCTCTGCTGACGCATCCGGGGACGCACGAGAGCGCGCAGCCGGCGTATTTGAACGAGGTGCGCGTGCGTCAAGTCAATGTGATTTGCAAAGCGAGCTTTGATACCCGCGGTCGGTTGAGTAATTGGTTTGCTTGCTGGTTGGTTGGCAATCTCTGCTCAGTAGAATTTGGGATTTGAGATGCTGCTCCTAGATCCTCCTCGCAGGTTGTGTGCCTGGTTTGCAGCTGTGCGCTTCAGTAACCTTGGTTGACGTTGCGTCCCTGAATCATCGTCGCGTTCTGCGCCTATGCCCGTCGAGTACCAAAAGTACCTCGTGCGGCGCGTCGGGAAGTACCTTCTGCCACGCGCTTGATTTTGCCCGAGGTGGGTGTTCTTTTGTTTGAGGGGCTTTGTCCAATTAGGGGAACTTGGTCAGGTGTTGCTGGTTTGTAGATATACCAGGACTGTGTGGGATGATGCTGCTGCGGACGGCCACGCCCTCAAAGGTCCTTGACCTCAGGTAGCCATCCATTTCATGCTTTAAGAACTTTTTCATATTGTCTTTTCCATACCGTTGCTCCATACCCCATGAGGCAGGTGCTGCAACAGCTCCAGTTTCTGTGACCTCAACCGTCGCCGCTGCCGATGCGCCGGCTCGCCCTGCTGCTGGCGGGGCTGGCGATGTTCGGTCCGTTCTCGATCGACACCATCTTCCCGGCCTTCCCGGTGATGGGCGCGGACCTGTCGGCCGACAAGGTGGCGATGCAGCAGACGATCAGCGTGTACCTGATCGCGTATGCGCTGATGAGTCGTGCCGGGCCACTGTCGGATGCCATCGGGCGCGAGGCGGGTGATCCTGGGCGGGCAAATCGGGTTGGCAATGGTAACTTGCCCGGGGAGAGGCTCAACCGGCCTTTTTGGCTCGCGTCGACTTCACCATATCATGACTCGACTTCTGTCACAACTGGCCCACACCTCAATTCTTGTTTCCCGACACCCCCCCACACTCAACACACACAACCCAGGCGCTGGTCGAGTTGCTGCGCCATCTGAAGCGCGCCTACTGGCCGTTTCAGTGGGACACCTCTATTGACACCCAGCATTGCTCGCACGGTGAGCCACCTGTAAATTTGTATGGGAGCAACAGACAGGTTGGCCCCACACTCCGCTGCTTGCATGTGACAGTCCCTGTTGTAAAACACAGCGGCACAGCCCTCCTGCTGTCCTGGCACGGCCCTTCCCACCTGCTCAGCCATTTGCCTCAGCCCTCCCCACCTGTGCACCTACTGTGCAGGCGGCTTCAGAGGCGCGGCGAAGTCTGCTCTGGGCAGCGAGGAGGTCACGGCAGAGCTGGGTGCAGGAGGTGCACGCGGCCCATGCGTGTGCTCGGCTGGCTCAGGCTGGTGCCAATTGGCCTGCGCTGTCGACACGTGCAGTTCCTTCCTGCGCCATGGCCGTCACGCATGCCACATCGTTAATGCTGCCGCCTCACACAACCTCGTCATGCGGTTCGGCTTGATGCACCCCGCCTCTTGCGAGCTCCGTTTCAAGGTCTGTGTTATGACCGTGGCATCCGCACACTTGAGCACTGGTCAGCGTATCCCCTTGACAATCCTGACAAGGTCATCCTAGCCCCTCCTCAGGAGGACACCCTCACACACGAACACACAGCAATGCACTTGTGAACACGCAGGTCCGCGCCATCAGCGCGACGGCGGCGCACCGCCTGCAGCGCGGCATCTGGACCAGCCCCGGCGCCGGCGACCTGCGGCGCTGCGTCGCGGCGTGCGAGCGCTTGGTGATGCTGGCGGGGTACGACCAGCCGCGGGAGAGGTGCGCAGGGATGTGTGCGGCCGAAGACGAGTTGCGCGTGGCCGTCGTTGAAGGAACGGGGCAAGGATGCGTCTGCGATGGTGAAGGTGGGCTGCTGGTGCCAGAAGGGACCAGGCCGAGGTTCCAAATCTTTGCCGGAATGGCCTGCGCGTTCAAATGAGCGATCGGCGTTTCTTTTCAACATCCACAGCAACATCACATGATTTTTGACCTGCGCCGTCGCAGGCGTGATTTGGGGGTCTTGTATCTCCATGCGGGCCTGTTCGACGAGGCGGCGGCTGAGCTGTCAGAGTACTACCGCCGCACGACACGCCCGTCCGCCGCCGCGGCAGCCGCCGCCGCTGGTTTGACCAGTGAGGACCCGTTTGACCTCAGGCTGCCACGATGCAAAGCTGATCGAGACGCAGGGTGTCCGCCGCATCGCGCGCGCGAACGAGCTGTTCCTCGATGTGCTGACGTCCCCACGCGATCCCGAAACGGTGCTGCGGTGGATGAACGAGGCAGGGGTATTCGGTCGTTTCGTTCCCGATTTCGGCCGCGTCGTCGCGCAGATGCAGTTCGACATGTACCATCATTATACGGTCGACGAGCACACGATCCGCGTGGATCGGATTGCTGGCGGCAGGGGATGCCAGGGGCAGTGGAGCTACGCGTCATTTGAGAACGAGCGCCTTTGACCAGGTGATCCCTCAACTGCAAACTGGTGCCGATGTATGTCACAGAAACGCTTGCCGACCATTACTACAGTAAGGCGAACCAAAAAGAAGGCAGCCAGCTTACTGAAAAGCGCATCGGTTTTGAATAGTTTCACAGCCGTCTGGCAGTTCTTTTGGACCGCTTATTTGTTCGACCTATGATCGATCGTATGACATAAGCTAGGGTAGCTGAATACATTTCTGTTCCGTGCCTCATGACTTGCTAGAGCTGCGGCCTCAATTGGATGCGCATCGATGACGCTCAGTTCTCAATATCAAAGTCGATATGACATGGTACTTGTCGATACAGCGGATCGGCTTAGGGCTTACATCGTCGCAGCTTATTTTCGGATATCGAACGCGTAGACGCCATTGTTGCACGAGCAAAATCACCCGATCGTTTTCTGGCCAAGGCTGCGAAGGTAAGCGAGGATGGAATCTCTAAATATAATGATCCAATAAATCAAATACAGGATCAAATAGGTGCGAGAATCACAGTATTCTACCTCGAAGACTAGATATAGTTAAATCTGAGACGAAAAATATTTTAGCTTTATAGAGTCTCAGTCAAAGTTCCCCGAAAGCGATGCTGAATTACAACGCATCCCCTTTTTGTCCGGCGCGCCCTGTCAAACCTTGCAGCAAGCCGCGCGACCCCTTACCAAGGGCTCAACATGAATTGGCCCGATAGGGACATAATGATCCATTGATATAGAGAATTGTCAAACACTGGAGGATGCCGACAACGTGAACGCCGCCGGCAGACCGCCGCCGACGCTCGTGCGGTGATGAAGGGCATATGGGCGCGAACGGCACGCTGAAACAAGGCGATGGCGTCGAAGCCTGGATACGTGTAGCTCTGTGACAAGGCGTCCCCGCCGCTGCCTCACGGCCAGGAGCGGCTTCGCTCAAAGGTGGGGTGCAGCAACGCCCGCCCGGCGCTCGCCGTCGCGCCCGCGCCCCGCTGGGCGCCCTCGCATGCCAGCCCTGTTTGGACCGTGCGCTGTCGCCGCCCATTGGCCAAACAAACTGTGATGATTGCCACCTTCCCCTTAATCCGATCGACAGCCGCTTGATTGAAACCCTATCAATAGATCAAGCTGGTTGCACGGCCGTTGCCATTTCGATGCTGCTGACCTGGAGTGCCTGCCACCGGTATGCCGCTTCCACGAGGGCCGTGAAAGCAACACACACCCCAGCAGCTGCATTCAAAGCGGAGGAGACGAAGCGCATTTCACTGGCGGGCGTGGCGAGCTCTGCAGCTCGGCGACGCCAGGCACGGGGCAGCTACAGAGCCGGGGCCGGAGGTGCGGACGCTCAGATTGCGGTGAGTCACGGGAAGGAATACGCATCGTGCTCTATGGTATGGTGTCATGTGGGATAATGCGATGTGCGGACCTCGTTGCATGCAGGGGCGACAGAGGGCCAGGTCAATCTGGGTGGGATCACGATGCTCCCTTGTAGGCGCCACCCTCGGGCAATACGTGGCGCTAGTCCCGCTGCCGATCCCTCCGTTTGCGGCGTCAGGTTGCAAGCTTCACCAACCAGAAGCTCTCCTTGCTGACAGGTGCCCAAAGGTCAGATGGTTGCCCGTATGCACATGCATGCAAGCGGGTCCTTGATGGGTCAGTAGTGTTGAAACGGAAGCTCCCGGTAGGTCATGCGCGACCTTCTTCTTCGGGTACGCGCCGCCACGAAGCCACATGTCCTGCCACGATGAGGCCCTGCTACAGCGCATTCCCCTGCAGCATCCCTTCTCCACGTATCCGTCCCAACGGCCCGACCCCTCCCCAACCGCGGCCGCATCCATGCGTGCAGGTGTCGCGCTCGCAGCAGAGTCGAACCGCAGCGTGGTGCTCGCCGGACTGCGTCGGCGGGAATGGTGAACTCGCCAATTGCTCACTGTCGGGCGCACCCACTGAGCCCTAAAGGCGCGCGGCCGCCGCACGCAGCGCATCCCGTTTCGTCAGTTGGGAATGCAGGCATGGTCACAGCCAGTCCGGCAGGGCTTGTGGCAGGCCAATGTTTGATGTTGTGTGCTCGTTCATCACTGCTGGACCTCGCCACGCTCAAATTCTTGGCGCCACCGCGCAGTGATTGGTCGAAGTCGAGCCACTTTCTGGTCGGCCCCCGGAGGGCTGGGGTGGGGGCGCTCCCGCCCGGCTGGTCGATGGCCCACCCGCCGCACGTCACCATATCCAGGCTGACCTCGTTTCACGAGCGCGGAACGGTACCGAGCGCAACCGGACGTAACCGGGCGAAACTATCGGCCTCGCCGGGCATTGTTTCAAAGACGCGGCGCGATCGGGAGAATGTCTCATGCTAAATCCATCGACCTCCGGCACCCGGCCGGTTCATCCGGTCCATGGCCTCCTGCTCGCTTTTCCCATTGCGTGTCCTTGCGCTTTGGTCGACTTGCCTTTTGAACACCGCCGGAATGACAATGCACTGGAGCAATGCGCGCACCTTCATTGACGATTGGCGCCAGGCAACCCCTTCCTGCAACCCTGCAACTTCCCGTCACTGGCCGGTGATCATTTTAATCGGCCAAGGACATCATCCCCGCCACGTCGAGAGCCGCGTCCACACCCGCCCCGCGGCCCGCTCCGCCGCCGCCCGTTCGCTGCAGCCGTCTTGCGTGGAGGATGACGCCATCATTCACGCGCGGCTAGCGCCTCGCCGCGTTGGCCGGCCGCGGCGACGTGGCGCAGCGATTCTGCATCGCCACGCGGCAGCCAAGACCGAGGCGATTGATCGAACCGACCAGCTGCGCGACATTTGGCCCCGCACTTAACCGCTGACCTGCGCCTGGAGAGGGACTGCTTCGCGCACTGCGCAGAGTGGCAGGACCCGGCTGCAGGGCGCGAAATGCGCGAACAACACAGACGACGGTCGGAAAGAAGCTGCGGGAGCATGGATCCGAACTGATGTCGGTCACGGGGCTTTGATATATAGCCGGCGCGCGGCCGGACGGCCGAACGGGCATGCGGATGGGTGAGCAGCGGGTTTTTCCTTCCCCGTCACGGAAGCACAAAAGCGCATGGTTATGTAGTGGAGCTTGCCAGATCGTCTGTTCCTTGCTATTGCTGATCTGCATCAGCGGAGCGCGATTTGCTTGTGCGTAAATAGGCTGGTCTGTGTTCTGGTGATCAGCCTCGATGTCGGTGAGCGCCGTTCGCGGCCTCGGCATCAACAATGAACCGCGCCTGCTTCTCTTACCCCTCGCACCACGTCACACGCCATCCTTGTCGATGATGCGGCCCTGCCGCTCGCTGGTGGTGGTGACGCATTCTCCGAGGACGTACCCGAGGCCCTGAGCGCTGCCCGGCGTCCATGGCGAACTCGATTACCTGCGTCGTCGCCGGCAGCCGCGGCGCAGACGCAGGCAGCGCCTTTCAGGCGCGGTGAGTGCGCGCTGGTGAGAGGATGGATGACGTCATGCTTTGTCATCCGCGACCGCCGGGCGGCGAGGGGATAGCGGCTGGGAAGTTCGTGGCCTCTTATCGGTAAGCCCCGAGTAAGCTTTGTGCACGATGGACCGTGGCCCGCTTCTCAACCTCCGTCAACGGCATCCGACTTTCATCGATACCCAACTCCCCGAGCGTTTCCTCCAGGTCGACCAGGCCTCGGTCGGATGCGATGCGTCATGATGAAAGTCGGGACCACCTTGGGCTTGACGGCGGCCAGGTTCATGGGTATCGGCAACGTTGCTTGCCATGATGATGCTCCTTAACGGATGGTGGCGAATGTGCCGTGCAGCCGGGGGTTGCAACGGCGACTCGAGATGTTTACAGTGACAACATATGACAAGAAAAGATAACAGTGTCAACATAAACGCATGATGGTTGACTCGGAGACCTATGCTCAGCCGCACCTTCGCTGGGGCGCGTCATTGGCGCGGGGTCAAGACCTTCGACAATCAGTCATCATCAGAATCAAGTATCCGAATGTCTGAGCCACCGCAATTTTGGCCGAGCTCGCAGGCACAGCGCTCATTGACCAAAGTCAGGACGGGCCGCCTTACACCTACACCCTCAAACCCAACCTGACCCTCAACCCCGACATGACGCTCAGCCCCAGTGCGGCCAATCTGGAGGCGATGGGGCAGAACTTCTTCGACAAAGTGGCGGAGAACACCAGGATCGGCCCGCTCGGCGCTTCCGACTACGAAAACTACTACGGCCGCAGTGCGGTGAGCGATGTAGCCAGCCTGGCTTTGCTGGCGGGGCTGATGGATAGCGATGGTCATTACCTGGAGCAATCCAATGGGTACGAAATCACGAGTAAGTACACGGCAGCGTTCCATACCGTATGCATACACCCTCGGTGCCAGATGGCCATGATATGCGCCATTCAATTTGACGCGCTCGACGACATCAAGTGTACTCTTGCCGTTAGAAGCATCGTCTCTACCCGCATTGGCAACGCGCCGTCACCGTGTGCCTTGCAGCAGGACGTGCATTTCGCGCCACTTGGCTCGAGGTCGCGAAGCTGCTGCCCCTGCAACGCCTCGTGCACCTCTAAAAACAATGCTTGTTTGGTTAAAAAATATAGATAGATCGTTGCAGGGCTGACGGCGGCGCGCTCGGCGATCAGTTGTTACCGATGGACACGTAAATGTTCATACTATCCCATACCCATGGCAATCCCCAAAATTACCCAGGCCAGGATAAATCCGGCAGGACCATTGCTAATGTATAAAAATACCAAACCTAAAGCTGCATTACCATACCGGAAACAGCAATTCAATATCATTCAGAAATGCAATATATGGTGTACCAGCAAGGCCAGAAAGTGGTAGATTCACTGATAACATCATCAGCAATGGAAAATGGTGTTGAGATCAACAATATCACTGCATTATACCAGGAGTGGTTGCACACAAGAAGAAGCTTACTATACACACATTGCGTGTTGAACACACAATTCACAGCACACACAGCCACACACACTTCTCAGCCGAGGCAAAGTGCCAGTGATGACGTCACTTGGCCACTCCGCTGGCAGGGGCATTCTTGAACGTGGAAGCTGGGCGGCGTTCGGGCATCGCCGCTGGACGCCTCGCCTGCCGACTCAGTGGCAGCGGCCGCCGGCCAGCGGGGCGTGGGTGCTGTACGCGCGGCCAAGGGCCGGTCTAGATGTGTGGCAGCGACAGGCATTTGTCATTCAACGACCAGGTACTGGGGGCTGGGGCGAAAGGACCTCACCACCGCGCAGGACTGAGCCAGGCGCACAAACAGTGCGAACGTCAGCCCTGTGCCGCGCCGGGTGCCACCAGCCACACCCCCAGCAGTACGGCGGCGATCCCGAGCAACACGCTACCGCCAACGTAGCCCGAGGCACCCAGCACGCCACTCGCGCCGCGCCGCAGCAGCGTTGGGCGTCCGCCCTGTCAGCGGCGCGCGGTGGTCGAACCCGCCAGTTTGATACTTTGCCGGGCGCTGCAACCAGCCCGCGTCCGGAAGGACAGTAACCCGAGCTACTGGCTATACACCTTGCTTTGTGACGACTCCGACCGGGTTGAGAAGGCCTTGGTCGCAGCGGGTATCACGGCATCAGCTTCACGCAACCACCTTCACTCCTATTTGCGCCCACGCCGCCGCTGCTGCCGCGGCCGCCGCCACCGGTAGGCCCTCCAGGGCCCACGAGGCCGACACCGCCGCGCAGGCGCCGAGGTGTCTGGCCTCGCCCCGTCCAGGTAAAAGGCGTGATCGGCTCATCGCGGCGGGCGACGCGCCGTCGAGCATGGCGACCGCCTGGCCTTCCAACGGCCCAGGCTGCGGCTTGGCCAGCTGCCGCTGCAGGTCACTTCCCGGGCGCCGCTGGCAGCAGCAGCCCGCGCCCGCCGGGCGCGGCGCAGAAGGCGGGCAGTCGGCCAGAACGCGGTCGCTTGCGCCGCTTGCGTTGAGCACGTCGGCGGCCAGCCAGCCGCGTGGGTGCCGGCCTGGGCTCGAGACTGATGCCGCCAGCGAAATTCCACGCCGGCTCACGACGTACCGCGACGCCCTTCGGCTGCACAGCGACCGGCCTTCGCGCAGGCCGAGCGGGAAGGGGCGCGAATTGCTCGGTCCACCTCGTCCTGGCGCCGTCCTGCAGCGCAACCTTGGGGCGTGAGTCCGCTCCTGCCGCACCCGCATGTGATGGTACAGCGGGTCTGTTGTTGCGTAGTCAGATTCAGCTGCTGCGCCGCAACCTTGAGTCGTCATGACCTGCCGCTGCCGCCAGCACCGTGGATGGCAATGTGCCACCTACGCAAGTGCTGTACTACTGCCGCTGCTGCTGCTCCTGGTTTGCGCCCGGTTGCCACAAATGGCTTGGATAAAACCAAACGCTCGCCTGCGAGGTCCCTGCATAAGCAACTGCGCTTGCTGCGCCTGCTGGTGTGCGGCTCCCAGCTGCTGCGTCGACTGTGGCGCCAGCGCAACCGCCTGCTCGTCTGCCAGTGAGATCAGCAACCGTTGCATCTCCCCGTCGCCGCCAGCATCGCCAACCGCGCCCGCGCCGGCAGGCGGCAGCAGACGCAATGAGCGGCCGCTGTCAGTCGACGCCAGGGTGGCGGTCCCTGCGCCTCGCGCCTGGCCCTGCGTCGACTGCTGGCGCGTCAGGCCTGCAGACGCTGCTGCACGGCCTGATCCTGCTGTCGGCGCTGCGTCGGCGACGAGGCGAGCTGGGCGTCGCTGTGCTTGCTGGGCGTTCGACAGCCGCCGATGCGGCGTTCGCATGTTGTTCGAGATGACCACATATGGTCTGCGCGCCCTTGAGCGCCCGTGTCGGCTGGTCCGAGGTTGGCGGGCAGCCGGCGGGGGCAGTGCAAGGTTGGGTCATTGAAGATCACCTTGCCGTCCTGGCGCACGACAACGCGGCGGTTGGCAAAGCTGCGCCCGTCGAAATCGCGGTTGCGGGACCAGTGAGCGGGGGTAGGCCCGGCGAGGTTCCGTTGTTGGCATGCATAAAGCTGAATAGTGCAACATTACGCATGAACCAAGCGCCACAAGCATGATTCGTGCACGCGCAGGCTGCGTGCGCTGGGAAAAACTGCAGGAGTACGTTGGCGAACATCCCGACTTCACCCTGAAGAAGATGCAGCTGTCGGGCAGCCTAGCCAAAGGCACGGCCTTGCGGTCGCTCAACGACATCGACGTGGCCTGCTACATCAGCGGCGCCGAGGCCCCGCAGGATGTCTCCGCCCTGCTGGAGTACTCTGCTGCCGCTGGTGGCATTCGCTCGATCAACGCCCCCGACGCGACGACGCCGTCGCGTTCGAGTTCGACGTTGCTTGGCAAATCCGCCGACCAGCGACGCGCACTTCCCGTTGCTGCGCCGCGGCAGGCCGTCGTCGAAACGTGAACGCCTGCGGCGCCGCCGCACGCACGGCGCGCGCCGCATTGTCGCGCCGCTCCCGCCGCTGCGCTGCCGCCAGCCTTTGCAGGCTTGATCTCGTCAGCAATCACGACGACAGCTGTCAGCACGCCGGCGACGGGCGTGTTGACTTGGAATACGAACTGCAGGTGACCGTGCTGCCAGACGCGCCAGCTGGCGCCAGGATGATGTCACCATTGTCGTCCGTAGGGCAGCTGCGTGGTGCGCCGATGTGGATGCAGCGAGGGTTCGATCATGGCGAGGCGCGGATGGGCCAGCTGCTTGGGGCTCTGCACCAAGCTGTGAGTGGTTCTGTGGGCCACATCAGTGCTGAAGACTGATTGCCGCTTATTCAAAGGCACGCCATGCAATCACCCACCTGGATCGCCGCTGCCCCTGGCCCAATATCGCAAGACGACGAAATCGGTCTGCTGACGACCACGTTCAACCAACTGCTCGAACGGGTGGAAAATGCGTTTACAATCCATGAACACGTACCTGGAGCGTTGTGCAGCACGTGCTGAGCTCCCCCGGCCGCACGGATTCTAACAGTATGTCCCCAAGCCGCCAGCTGCTGCGCGTTGGCTTCCGCAGCACCACGCTGCCAGAGAGCTCGTAGAGTTTCCCCAGCAGGGTGCGCTTGGCCTGGCGTGGTACCGGCGGTAGTGCCAAAGATGGTATTATACTGATCCAGGGCGATTATAAGCAAAAGATTGCGACCTGGCTGGCAGAGTGGGGCTACAGCAAAACAAAAGCGGTTTAAACTATGGATATCGAAGCGTTAAGAGCCTATGTAACGGGGTTGAAGGAGGGTATAGAGGAAGCCCTTCATTGTGAATGCCGGTCAGTAGAGGCGTGTGCAACGGCTCGCATCTTGCAGCCGGGTGCGCTCGGCAAGAGGGGTACTTGGGGCAAGCATCAAACTGTAAATATGCTTGAACGCTACAGATTGCTACCATGTGTTGCAATTTCAGGATGAAAATGGAAGCAGCAAACAGAAAGCTGCAGACCGGCGAGGGGTGACGGCGCGGCACATGATGCGGGGTTCGCCGACGCCGCGCATCTGGCGCGCACGATCAAGCGAATGTTCGGGATCCGGGCCGGCGACGCCTTTTAGCAATACCCACAGCCGCTTCGTTCAATCGCCGCTCGCCTTGTGCCGCTAGAGGATCCATGACGACAATTTCGAAGGATTTCGTGGCCGAGGCGCTGCGATGCGGGCTGGAGATCGCCGCTAGCCTGCACGCCCTGCGCTGGCGCGAAGTATAGCTGCCCATCAATCTGGCTTTTGGATGGTGGTGCCTGCGTGCATGTCTACACCGTTTGTAACCGTGTTCATGAACCTGTCGATCCGCCGTGTTTGTGAGAGAGACACAGTGTATGTGTCAGGGCAGGGTGAGTCAGAGGCATTTATGATTGAATAGGTGCATGCACGTGAAGTTGCTGCTGGGAAAACAGGGGAGCTATCTCTGCGAGTACTGCCGATGCATCACGAGACCAACCCCCCACGACGTCCTACTACCTGCACGGATGGCACACCCACGGGCCAAAAAACGCCTTTCTATGACCGCTGACGCCGCGGCACCCTTTCACAGCCCTCCGCCTCAGCAACGCAAGGCGCTTGCTTGCGATTCCCGCTGGCGCCCATGCGAAAGAGGCTGCGGCTCACCCGTACGTTCCGCAGTGAGCCGGCGAAAACGACCGAACGACCTCTTACTGTAGGGTCGGCTGTCGCCGCGATCTTTTCGGGACGTCGCAAAGGTCGGCGCATTGCTGAGATCTTTGCGCCCCTGCGCCTTGACTGCTGCCCCGGCCGGCGCGATGCCCGACGGCGTGACGAGCCCCGACGGCCCGTCCTGCTGCGGCTCAAAGAACGCGTCGCCGGCCGCCGCGCAATCGCCGGGCGCAGGGGGCGGCGCACCGCCGCTGGGGGCGGGCGGCGTCGCGGGGTCGCTGAAGAAGGGGCCGGCCTCTATGTCCGCGCGCGCATACACTTTGCTGGTGCCGGCGGCAGCGGGACGCCATCAAAGGCGCACGCCACGCTGCCGCCCGCCCCGGCAACGCCGGCGGTTGGCACCAGGCACGCCGCGGTGCCGATCTCGGTGTCGCTCGACGGCCTCCCGCCCGCCGCGTCCCCGGCGACGACCGCATACAGCCGCACCAAGCCGCCCGCACCTGCGCGGCTGACAATCCCATGTTTGTCACCTCGACCGCGCCCGCCATCGCCTGCCTGGATGCGGTTCGTCGCGTTGCCCGCGCCGCGGGCGTCCTTCACCCGAACCGGCCGGTCGGTGCCGTTGTGCCGCACTTTGACCATCGCAGTCGGCCGACCTTGACCGACCACGCTGCCTTCGGACGCGGCAGGACGGCTGGCGGCAGCCGTGCACAGTGACGTTCTTCAGCTTCAGCGCCAGCAGCGGCGCCGGCGCAGGCGGCTCGACGGCAGCGACTGCGGCGGCTGGCCGTTAGGGCTCGAGATGAGAACAGAAGGCACGCCCGATCGATCGGAAAGGGTGAGCGGGCGCCGGCGGCTTGAAACGCGGCGCCGGTTCGCGGCGGCTGCGCCGGCGGCGGCGCTGGTG
>NNCB01000010.1:0-41575 GCA_002317545.1 Scenedesmus quadricauda | reverse complement strand
CAATCGGGAATTTTTGATGAAGCAGGTATAGATGTTATCCTGGTGGGCGACTCGGCCTCGAATACCATGATGGGCTACGAGACCACGCTACCGATCACTTTAGACCAGATGATCTTTATGGCGAGGTTTCATCAGCGGCAGACCTTGCCGAGCTTTAGCGTGTATGTGATCGCGCCATTGAACGAAGATGAAGAAGGGATTCTCAATTGGAGCCTCTGCCTTGTTATGCCGAGCGTCTGGTCGTGGTACTCTCGGCGGGATTCGGGGTGCCACGCGGAGGTCTGCCAGGCGGCGACACGCGCCAGGGCGGGAGCCCTGCCGGTTTCTGTGCCGCGCCGACGCGCCTCAATCGATGAATCGGCATTCGTGATGCCGCAGGCAGCTCGCCGCCGCGCGCCCCGACCGCTGCGCAATCGCTGCGGCCTTTGCAGATGCGGGGCTCGTCAGCCGGCAATCCCTGGCGAGCTCGGCAGCTCGCCCGCCGCCGCGACCGCCGCACCGCTGATCCGCCGGCCGTGCCCCGCGCATCCGTCCTCCTCGCGCCCGAGCCGCGTTGCGCCAGCATCTGCGCCAAGCGCCGTCCAGAGCCGCGGTCGGCAGCACGGACGTCCCCGCGACGGGCTGCGGCAGGCGGCCGCGGTCGCGCAACGCTGCCACCGAGCGTCGATATTGTCGGCACTGCGCCCGGCGCGTTGAGCATCTCTGCTCCTTGCGCGCGCGGCGCGCGGACCGTCGCGCCGGGGGCACGCGATGTCAGGGTTGCGAGCTGCGGCGTTGCGGGGCTGTAGTTGATGCCGCCGTCGGCGGCGGTGCGATAAGGTGGGTAGGGGTAGCTGGCCTTGGGGGCCTCTCTGCTGCGCTGCTCAGGCCTCCGCCATAGGTGTGGCCATGCTGCTGCTGCTGCTGCTGCTGCTGCAGCTGCTGCTGCTGCTGCTGCTGCTGCTGCTGCTGCTGCTGCTGGTGATGAGGGTAGTTGGCAATGGGGCTCGCGCTGGGCTTGCCATTATCGCCAGCTGCCGAGGCGTCGAGGTCGATGAATCCCGACCAAGCAGACCATCGTCGATTCGACCGGCGCGCTCGAACGCTGCCACTGCAGGTTCCGGGTCACATGGTCGTCATCGGCGGCGGCGTGATCGGGCTCGAACTCGGCAGCGTATGGCGCCGCCTCGGCGCCAAGGTCACCGTTGTCGAATTCCTCGACCAGATCCTCCCCGGCATGGACGGCGACGTCCGCAAGGAAGCGAACAAGATCCTCAAGAAGCAGGGCATGGAATTCAAGCTCTTCAAGCTCAAGACCAAGGTCACCAAGGCCGAGGTCAAGGGCAAGAAGGGTGCCCAAGGCGCCCCGCTCGCGATCAGCGCGCATTGCCGCCGCAGCGCCCCCATGTGTGCAGCGGGCGCAGCCGCCCGAAGGTCGTATATTCAAGGTTGAAGTTGAGCGCCGGGAACGCGAGCGCCGCAGCAGCCGCGTCGAACGCGCGCCCGCGCCGGCGACCGCGACGGCACCAGCCGCCGCGTCCAGCGCCCCGGGCGCAACTGCCAGCTCGTCCGTCAGCGGCCGCTGCGTCACCGACGCCCAGTGTCGCGCGCCGCCGCTGCCCCCGTCACGGCGGCGCCCCTGCGGCCCCATGCTCTGCCCTTGTGCATCTTCCCCTTCCTGGCGCCGCTGCTGCGCATTGAGCGTGCGCTGCGTCTTCTGCGCGGTCTGCTGCTGTGCTGGGCAGTCAAAGTACTTGTCGAACACCACAAAATTGTTGTTCTGGGGCACCTACTTCGGCAACCACGGTGGTGGTGATCGGGCACAACGTCGGCTTGAATCAGAGATCGCCACTGGGAGATCGACCGTGAGCAGCGCGGCCATCGGCGGCAAGTGCACTGCCATGCTCACGGGCCGCGCGCCCTTGGCGCCAGCTGCCGACGAAGTGGCGCGCCAGAAACGCCAGCAGCTTGCGGCTGGGGCGGTCGAACGCCAGCGCTCCGGGCGCAGCCCGTGGAGGCCAGCAAGCACTGCAAGGCGAAGAAAGCACGGCTGATGCTCAGAGCTGCGGTTCTGGCATGTCACTCCACCCCATCCAGGCGTTCCAACCGGCCCCTCGCCCCGCCGCCAATACACCCCCACCGCCTTCGCATATAGCGCATCCGCAGGCACCAGCCCGAAGTAGCGCCCGTCCACGCTGTTGCCGCGATGGTCGCCCAGCACCAGCACCTGCCCCTCGGGAATCGTGCCAGGCAGCTGGTTCTCCTTTCCAAACCCTCCGGTTGCCAGCCCCTGGCTTGCGTCCCAACCCCGATTCCCGCGCCCTGCCACGCCTGCGCACCTCTAACAACTCCTTGCCCACCCCCGAGCGCTGGCAGCTCTCATGGACATAAAAATCCAGCACGCATAGCGGCGCCATCTCGACAAGGGCGCGCCCTCTGCGAAGTTTCGCCGCGGGCAGGGCAAGCAGGCGCCGCCAGGGAACACAGGAGGCACATGTTGATACAGCCACCTGCCTGAGCTCTCGCACCGCCAGCTTTGTGACTTTTGGCTGCAAGCTGCTGCAGGCACCAAACTCTGCGGGCATGTGCGCTGCCCAGCCAGCTGCCTTGCCCTGCTGCGTCCGCCAGCGGCCAGCTCGCAGCTCAACTTTCCCGCCGAAGAAGAGCCGCTTGCCCAGAAATTCGGCTGCACTTCTCGGAGCATATCCTGGGCAGCGGGGAGAAATTGCTGCGCAGCTTTTGCGAGGCGGGGCTCGAAGGGGTGATTTCCAAAAAGGCGGACAGCAGATATGTCGGATCGCGCGCCAACAGCTGGCTGAAAACCAAATGCATCAAGCGGCAGGAGTTTGTGATTGTCGGATGGACCCCGTCGGACAAGTCCCGCCGATTCCGCTCGCTCGATGCAGGTGGCAATCTCCGCCACACGGCTTTTCCGACAGGACGCCGAACGCTCGATCACCCGGCGCAGCTGGGGTAGTGCAGAGGCTCATGATGCCTGGCAATTGACGCACAGAAGTCGCGTGCATCAGGCCGCCCGCGCGGCAAGTGGCGCGCGGCGCATTGACAAGCTGCGCGTGCCATCACTTTTTGCGAAATCGTCGGAGGCCGCGAGCCGCGGAGCGTACAAAGCAGAGAGTTGAGGCCAGGGCACCACAGTGAGCGCAAACAGGCAGCAATCGCAGCACTTCATCAATCATCGGCTGCTCAGCAATCGCTTGCTGTCCAGCAGCAGATGCAGGCTTCGCCCTGCATGTGCATGCCAATCGGCCCCGACCCGACAGTGGTCAGTCGCGGTCAACCAGCGCGAGCTTCAAGAGTGAACAGTCATGTGGCCAGCGTGGGACGCTAGGTTACAGGCTTCAAGGGTCGCCGCTGTGTCAAGACTTCACCCCCTCCTCTCCCCGTCAACAATGCCAGCTGGTGCAGCACCTCGCTTGCGCTGCTTGCGCCGCCACTGCTGCCGTCGCCCCGACCTGGGCGCTGGGCGTCTTGACCTGGCTCGCCGGCCATGGTATCGCGAACCAAACTCCATGCCTCCGCTCCCGCAATTGTGTTGGAAAAACTGCCCCCCGCTCTGCGAGCTCGATAGCAACTGCTGCAAGCTCGCTGTTGCACCTGCAAGGTCTTTGTCATGACCCATCAGTTGTCACTCCATGTAAAGCTTCATCCAGATTGAGGTCCACGACCCACTCGTATCCTCGTCCTCGTATGTCTGAACTGCCGACGGGCATCACCCATAGTGGTCATACTTGAAAGCTTCTATCTATCAGTTTATACGAGCCTGAAATTCAGCGAAATGTTTGATCTGCATGAAGCTGCTGTCATGGGCCTGGCTGTATTCGTAAGTAATTTGAGATAATTGCTTATCAGTGCCCGGGGCGCCGGCCAGCAGGTCCTTCCGGTATCCGCCGTTCCCCCATGGCTCGACCAGGGATAGTCGGCGGGCCTGGCCACCATCCAAGCGCGCACCGGATTGTGCTCGATGTAGCGGCTGCACGCCGGGAAGCACGGGTCCGAGTCGACAAGGCAGGCCTTGAACCGCCCTTCCCACAACGTGCCCCTACGACCAGGGCGCCCGTGCTGTCCAGCGAGCAGTTGCCGCGAGACATTTGCATCGCTCGCAGGGCCATGTGCCCCGCCATCATCGGCAACCTCCCTGCCGTGCTAAAGTAGGTGATGGAGCGGCAGGCCCAGCGTGACCAGGGGGTGACGGACATGTGACCAACGCGTAGTTCAAAAGACGCAACAGACGGCAGACCGTAGGCTCGGTGTAGCGAAGATCCAGGCTTTGTGAACTCGCCATATGAGCCTTGACTGTGGCCACAAAGAGAGGTCACGGGGTGCTGGGGTGCTGCAGATGGCAGCAGAGAGTCCGAGCTGCCCTCTCGCGTCAAGGCCAGCCCTCGCTCCTGCAGCTGTGCGCGCCGCCGGACACTCCTGCCTCTTTTGATCACCCTGATCTGACAGCCTGCCTCACGACTTTATCCCCAACCCATCAGGCTTCCATGAGTACCTGGACATGTGCCGTCGGCAGTACGGCCGCGTGTTCAAGGTACGGGCGCGCCCAACGGCCCGGCAGCGAGCCGCACATCGGCAGCCTTTGGCGTGCTTGCTTTTTCAGGCGGTCGTTCGCCGCGTACGCATCTGAACAGCACGCAGAAGAACCATTTCGTGACGGTATTTGGCAAAAGTGCGTCGCGGTTTCCGGCACCTTTGCCCCGGCGAAGCGTACCCTCCGCCAAGACTGGTTCTCCACCCTCCCTCCTGACAACAACGGCGTACTGTCCAAATCCATCGGAGCCTCCTTTTGTTCGTACCTGGTAGCCAAAGATTCACCCTGGCTAAGCTACGGGAAATTGCGGGCCTCGTGGGGAGAAATTCCGCAGGCGCTTTAGCGTACTACCTCCCCTGAGCCGTTCGGTGCCTACCGTCACGCCGGTTTTGCGTACACGGGTGGGCTTCCCTGCGGGCATCAAGAACCCGGATGCATTTTCAACTCCTCTGCCGAGAATACCATCGCTTTTATAGAATAGGTTTCCGCAATATTGCTCATCAGGATCACACCGCCCAGCAGCAATAATCCCCCGCCACCTTGCCTGCAGGTCAACTATCGGCTTTTGACCGCTCCTTCGGCAGCCAGCGTCAGCCGACAAGAAGGGCAGCGACAATGACGGCCTCCTCGGCCTCGCCGCAGCCAAGTGAGCTGCGCCGTCACCGTTTGAGCATCAGCATTCCTGCAGGCCCTTGCGCACCCCTTGTGCGTTGCATCCTTGTTGTCACCAGTGCTCGGCTGAAGAGTAAGCGCCTTTTTTTGCCTTCTTCCCTTAAACTTCTTTTGCGGCTCTACCGGTGTTGTCGCAGCGAGCGAGCAGTGGCGTAGTTCCGGCATGGCGTGGCATGCCTGCGGTGGCGTCGGGCATCTCCGTCCGGATGGCCTTCCACATGGGCTAGTACCCCCTCGGCTGTGCGACACGCCGCGAGGTGGCGGCCAAGGAGGGGCGCGAGGTGGACATCTTCCGCGCCCTGGGCACCATGACCATGGGGGTGAGCACACTGAGAAGGGCCGCAGCGGCGGCGCGCGCGCCACAGCCGGTACTGCGTGCTGCTGTGTCGCGTTGAGCCGTGTGCGCTGGAAATGGCTCTGTTGGTTGCGCCCAGGGCGCTTTCCTTTTCCCGAAATAATCAAGATATCTTCAATGCCCGAGTCCACGGCTTCCTGCACCACGTACAGGTCGCTCCCGCATGTGGTGGGCAACACTGCTTTGGCATCGAGCTTCCATCGCACTGGACGACCGCGACTCGAGATGGAGGAAGAGGGGCTCCGCCTCGCCGCGCGCAAGAGCCTCGACCGGATGCTGGAGATGGCATCGGGGACGATCGGCAAGGGCGACCTCGGCAAGCGATAAGTCCCGATATCCGGGCCCGCGATGTTGCATTTGCGGAAAATGATATAAGTTCCGCCTCCTTAAGGCGCGAGTCTCGCCCCCGTGCGAGCGTCTGACGGCTTCTTGGTCTGGCATCAGGCATAATCGCATGGCAGAAGATTGGCCCCCCCCCTTCTTCAAACCCCCAGGTGAAGGCCAGCCAGACCGTGTTCTCATCCTCATCGCTGGTGGCCGGCACCTTCTACCAGCCGCTGCTGCTGATGTTCCCCAAGGCCATCGCCGATTGTGCAGTGGTTCGTAGGCCCCGCGGCACAGGAAGCTGGTGCCCTCTACGCCGGCCAGTTCGCTTTCGATGGTGTACTCGTTCAGTGTCATGCCGAAGGCGGCATTGACCTCGGCCTCTTCCTCGTCGGTGAAGCCGGTCCACTTCTTGCCCTCTGCCAGCAGCTTGCCGTTGGACAGGCGCGTCCACAGTGCCAACGATGATCCATCGGCAGCATCAAGGCGCCGACCTTGCGCGCTCTCACCCCCTGCAGGCTCGCAAGAATATCGGCACGTCGGTTTCAGCCTATCCCGCATGGCGATCGCTACCCGACAGGCTGGCCGCGGCCGAAATCGCCGCGGAGCAAGGCGTGTCATGCGAGGTGATCGACCTTCGCACCATGCGCCCTGGGATCGCGAAGCCGTCCTCGATTCGGTCCGCAAGACGCGAAAGCTTCTGGTCATCCACGAGGCAACCAAATCGCACGGCGTCGGCGCGGAGATCGCCGCCACGGTGACCGACGCCATGTCGCGGCTCGCGCCAAGACGGCGCCGCGGCTGCGTCTGCGAGCCGCAGGACAAGCCGCGGCCGCGGGGGTGCAACGGATGTGGAGCCAGGCAGCTTCCTGGGGCTGCTGCTGCGCGCGCGGGACCGGGCAAGCGGGGCGGCCAAGTTCTCAGACGCATCCATCACCGCACAGGCCTCCACCTTCATCCTGGCCGGCTACGAGGTTGGCTGGACCGCTACGAGGGGTACCCTTACAACTTGATTGCAGCGTGCCCGACTTACGGCCTCCTGACGGCCCTGGTTTGCCTGCAGCCACCACAGGATCGGGCGCGTTTGGGGTCTGTTCTGATGCAACAGGCGCAATGTATTGTCGTGGATGGCACGGGCTGAATCCCTGCTGTCATGCCCCACCCCCTCCGCTAGAATCGACCGATTCCACGCCAGCATCCCGATGAGCCTGCACCTTTACAACAGCCTGAGCCGCCGCGTCGAACCGTTCGCGGCCGACCCGGCACCCCTGCTGTTTCATGACATCCATGCGCCGCAGCGGCATTTACGGACTGCGGACTTCCCGTGCGCTCCATGCCGGCCGGCCTACGCCTCGACCAGCGCCTTGTGGGACCGCTTCGGAGATATCGCACCTTCGATCGCGATCGTCGCCCCTGCCTATAAGGAACTCACCATCATCGAGAGCGTCGAGGCCCTGCTCGCGCTCCATTATCCCGATTTTGAGGTCATCGTCGTCAACGATGGCTCGAAGGACGCGACGCTCCACGACCGGTGCATTATTGACGCCTGCTGCCCGTGCGGGCTCACCCTGGGTATTCAATTGCGCCCTGACTGAGGGGGTGCATCGTGAGTTGGTGCCTCGGGAGCCGGGCTGCTGGTATCTGTACGCCCGCCGCGCAGCCACTAGCGATCGACCGGCCACACACCAGCAACCGTCATGTCCTCGCCTGGAATCCCCTCTCTTAATCCCCCCAAATCCACCGCCGATCACGACGAGGCGCGGTTTGGTCGTTTCCGGAATATTGAGCGAGAGCTGGTCGTATTCAATCATGGGAAGCAGGTTTTGGCCGCTTCGGTGTACTCACAAAAGTTGGGCCAGTGGGGATTGTTTTTTGAAAGCCGCCGCCTTGGCCCCTATTGGCCGCGCAATTCAGACCGCATCCATCTTGACCGAGACGCTCCCGAGCACGGGTCCTTCAAAGTCATTAAAGATATGTTGCGGCCAGTCTGATCTTGGCGCAGTTCACGCTCCCGCCGACGGGGACTTTAGGTTCTAATCCCAGACCCCCCGTACATCCTCAGCAGGTCGCGGGTACCAAGCAGGAGTGCATGCCCTCATCCCGGGCGACACCCTCAAGAAGGTGCGCGCTGCAGCTGCCTCACATACACCTTGCTGCCCTACAAATTGCCCCTGCCCTGCAACTGCGGAGGCCCTGTACGGATGGCGGCTCTACGCCTGAGCGGGGGTACTGAACGCCACCCAGTGGATTTCTCCATCGGGCGGGGCAACAAGCAGGGCATCGAAAAGCTCGAAGAGGCCATCCGTACGGGCCGTCGCGTATCGCTGACCTACCAGGAAAAATTCTTCGTACTACCTTGGAACGGCGAGACCGAGTACTTCGTCACCGACGTGCAGCTACTGGACATGCCCTCTTAACCCAATCCACTCCTGATCCTCACGCGTCCGACCCAGGGCGCCACCTCTTCACCCGCCCTATGCTATCGAGCGTCGAGGCCTAATGGCAGCGCTCCTGGAGTCTTGACCCCGAGCGCTTCCTGCCAGAGGGCGCCGCGCTGGACCACTCCACCGACGACGCGTGGACGCCGTTCGGCGCCGGGCCGCGCATGTGCATTGGGTGGAGGTTTGCGCTGATGAGGCCAAGATTGCGCTGGTGCGGCTGCACCAGCGCTTCAGCTTCGAGCTGCGGCCCGGGCAGGTGGGCGGGCGGGGATCGCGCTCGTTTGCGTGGTAGGCACCGCATCGCCTGTCCTCTGCTCCATGTGTACAGCAGCACCATACTTGCTGCGGTGTGCCTGTAGGGCGTACCTTGTTTACAGCGTCTGCTGGCATGCTCGATGTACGCTACGATGTCGGGATGCTTCTTGCTGCCTAGTGCTGTAGCAGCTCGTGGCTTGCCGCCGTGACAACCCGCTGACATTCGCGCGCGTTTCGCTCGTCCAGTTCGCGGTCGCGCCGACCTCTTCGCCGCGCGTCACTTCCTCGGTCGCCGCCACCGCCTGCTGTTCGGCGGGGTCGAGCCGGTCAGCGTGCCATCGGCAGCGCCGCGTGACCTGCGTAAGAATACCGCTGAAAATACAAAGGCTTATGCCTTTTCAATGCGCCTTGACACCTTTTGGGGCACCACTATGTTGCAGCCCAACTTGAGGACCCGGGCAATGCCCGGCACCAAGATATGCGTGTGATTTTGTGGCAGCAGCGTGTCCATGTATGTTGCAGACAATCTCAAGCAGTTCACCATCTAGGCAGCGCTCCAGCTGCCAGCCCGAGAGGGCGGCGATGTACGCGTCGGGCGTTTCGGCGGCTGGACCCATCATGCATTCGTAGTTCCCGATATTCGGCAATATCACCTGGTCCTCGTCACCCCGCAGACTGATCAGTGGTCCTCTCAGCCCTTGTTGTCTAGTAGCCTTAAGTGCGTTCCATTCTTTGGGATTATGGCTGGCGGTCAGAATAATACCTCCGGCGCGCTTCTGCCATAGTTACGGCGACTTCAACTGTAGGCGTTTTAGTTAATGTTCGGCCACATTCAAACCCTTGGCAGAATGAGCTGCTACTAGCCACCAGCTCTCAATGCCTACACGTTTGAGCGCAGCGCACGCCCGCGTCGCAGACGGCTGGGACCTTGGACGCACAGTGACATTTACGCTTATGAGACTGGTGGTGGTGGTCAAAGCCATCAGGAAGCTTCCTTAGATTGTTGCAACCGCTCAGCTCAGTGTGCTGAGCTGTCTGCAGGTTGCCTGCACCGCAATCATGTCAATGTCCTTGCACCTGTGTAATGTTGAACATCCAAGTCTGTTGAGTCCTGATGTGTCATACCAGTCGCACTACATCATAAGGTGATCTTGGCCTCAGTCTCAATTCCATCTACACGTACCTTTACATATCCTTGTTTCTGCAATTGTTCAAACAGTTCGCGGTAATGTCCTTTCCGGCCCCTGATCACGGGCCAGCATGCACTATTTTGCGGGCGCCTGGTCAGGTTATGTTCAAGTCCTCGACGTGAATGGCGTGAAGGCGCTGGCTTCGCTTCCCTCGCTCGACGAGCTCCGCGCCAAGATCATCGGTCTGGTGCAGGCTCCGGCCACCAAGGTTGCGCAGATTGCCGCAGCTCCGGCCGGCCAGTTGGCGCGGGTTTTTGGCGCATATGCCGCCAAAGAAGCAGCGTGATTTCGAACTGAACCTTGAAACTTACTGCCGGGATATCCCGGTTCTGATGGAGAAATAACATGGCTGATCTCGCAAAGATCCGTTGTAGACCTGTGAGCAGGCACCAGTGCTGGCGGCAAGTCCAATAAGGTTTATTGTTTCACAACAGTAAAACCCTGTGGTGGATATGTATTGCACCAGCATAGATTTTACACCACCTTCCCGCATGCCAATTATAATATTGTGCGGCTGGACGACATCTTTACCGCTATAGAGCATAAAGAACGGTATACCTTTACCCTGGATTGTAAATTGTACCAGGACGGCACGAATAGCAACTTTGAAGAGGATTACGCGCAACGCAAAGTCGATTCGTCAGCAACATTGACTCATTATTGACTACGATAGACCTGTGCGGTAGCTGCTATAATAAGACCTGCATGTCCAGGGTACACTAGTATTGAGAATTCACAGCTTCAATATTAGAGTGCTCCCATTCATAGCACACGCTCGCCTCGTTGTAGTCAGCTGCGCGTGATGGCAATGATGAGTCTTGACTGTACGCACCGCTGCATCAGCCTAACAGTATTCGAAAGGGAAAAAACCAACATCTGGATTTGATTGGGGCAGTTGGGGCGGTTGCGCGATCGCTGAGGAGCGGCTGTCCAAGGCTGTCGACGCGGTTCCCAGCTTCGTCATCCGCATCCGGCTTCCTTTCTGCAGAGCCTGGCCACGGTTCTCCTGAGGACGGCGCACCGGTGGAAGCTGCGTCGCATTCCTGGTGAGAGCATGCGCGAGACGCGCGACCCGACTCGCACGCCGTGCCGAGCCGCTCTCGCGCTCACTGCCGGCCGTTATTGGGCAAAAGCTCGGGCTTGCCGTACCAGAACAGGTACTGCAACGGACTGAAATACAGTACCGGCAGCGCCAGTTGGTGCGCCTGGGTAGTTTTGCTTTTGTCCGGTGAGTGGAGCAGTGGGATGGCGGAACGCGGTGGGATCCAGGAAACCACAAGCGACCCGGGATAGCCCGAATCAGGCCTGAAAGGCGCGGTTGGCAGAGAGCGCCGGTCTCGTAACCTGTGTTCATGACGCTTTGAATGTGTCACCACTGACAAGGGGCGGCTGGATGCAACACGATGTGCGGACCGAGGTGCACTGGTCAAAGCAACAAGGCATTCCTTGCTCGCCTTGCTGTGCGCCGTGCTGGTTGCACCCGGCTTTCAACGTCACTGCATGCGTCACCGCCCAACCTGCTTTCCAAGCCAGCTTCATGACGTCAACCCCCAACGCATCGGCCTGCCATGTGTACCTCGACGTGTGCCGCCGGCGGTACGGCCGCAATGTAAGGTTCGGACGCGCCCAGCGCTCGGCAGCTGATGACACTGACACCAGCAACGTGGACGCCTTTACCATCTAACACACTCATACCTCAACGCCTTTGCTGCCCTTCCACCCTTCCTCTCACAGCAGCAACATGCTCCCCGGTCCCCGCCCTGCAGGTCTACCTGGGCAGCACGCCCTTCATCATCATTGCCGACCCCTACCTCGCCCGCAAGGTGCATTCCCTCACTGTCCCCTCTCATCCTCAGCCATCGCATTTGGCCCCGATGCAGCTGAATCTTTGCATGCCATCCATCCTCAAACTCATGCCACTCTCCGCGTTGCCGCAACAGCCACATTATGACGTCCCGGCAACACTCGCGGGCTCGCTCGTCCTCAACGACAGCGCCGCACTCGACACGCATCTGACTGTCAACAATGTGCCGGTGACTTTCGCCAAGGTCGGCAACGACCTCGTCGGCTCGGTCGGCGGCAACGAAGTGATCCGCATCAGCTCGCCCCGACGGCCGGCCCCGGCGCGACGCAGGTCACTTATGGCTATACCGCACCCTCGCCAACAGCTTTTCCGCCGACAAGACCGGCCGCGACAACGACATCGCGCTCGGCATCGTTGGCGCCAAGTGCGCGGCCTGCCCACCTGCCGCATCGGTGCCTGCATGCCTGCACGGCCCTCGGGCGCCCCGGCCCTGCTTGCAAACCGGCTTTTGCTGATCGGTTGAGCTGCGCAAGCCAGGGTGGTGGTTGATCTGGGTCTCAAATTGAACTCGTCTGCTTGGGTGTTTATTACACATGGCAACCGCACGCCAGCGTACTCCCTGCGTAGTGGTAGGAGTGGCGCCAACTCCGATGGCCTGGCAGCCTGCGTATGCGTCGGGCTCCCTGGCCCACTCTCGAGCCTCATGGACTCGTGCGCGGTGCGGCTGTGCGACATGCTGGAGGGGGCGGCCAAGGAGGCGCGCGAGGACGAGGACATCTTCCGCGCCGTCGAGAACATGCTCGACATGCCAATGCACTTGAGGTCGATGACCAACTTCCAGAAAAGCCTGCCACATTGGGCCGACGATCGCCTTGACGGCGCGGTCTGCGACATCGGGCTGCCGGCACAGCATTGCGCCACAGCTTCGACAGCGACGGGACCGCCTCCAGCCTGCTAAACTCGCACTCAGTTTGATCAGGCTGATGCCACTCATACCCGGCGAGCCGAGTGTGCCCTCGCAATCGCCCCGCCGCCATCTGGACATGCACACGACCACACCCCGCCCCTGCAGGTGGTGGGCAGCACTGCGTTTGGCATTGACTTTCACACGCTGGACGACCCTGACTCACCCTCTGCGGAAGAAGGTCTCCGCCTGGTGCGCACGCTAAAGCCGCGCAACGGCAATGTGAACACCGAGACACGGCCCGCGACCTTGACTTCGCCAAGCGCGCTCGACCTCGCGAACAGGCCCACCCCATGGCGCAATTGCCTATCGCGTGCCGGTGCAGGCCTCGCTCGACGGCAACACCGTCGAAATGGCGACCGAGCAGACGGCGTTTGCCGAAAATGCGCTCGCCTACCGGTCCAGCCTCGCCTTCCTCAACGGCCGCGTCAAGCCACGCCGACCGTGTTCTCGTCCGCTTCACTGGTGGCCGGGACCCTCTACCAGCCGCTGATGCTGTTTTTCCCCAAGGCCGCGCCTTTTGTGCAGTGGCTGGCGCGCACCCTGCCAGACAAGAAGCTGTTGCAGGTGTCCCAGGTTGTTGTTTCTTGTGTGTTTTAAGTCCATGCAAAACGATGTGCGCATGCTTGTGCATGCGTGAGCATGCGTGCATGCGACTTTGCAAGCAAATACGCAGCATTCATGCGTGGTGGCTGGCGGTTGCCTTCGAAGCAACCGCAAGCAAAGCGAATCCGTAAGCTGTTCGGCAACATCCACGAAGCGGTGGAGATGCGCCAACCTATCGGTGCAGCGCAATCCATGCAGTTCCTGCGGTCCGACCCCTCGGTGGCTATGTTTCGGGCCTCGAGAAGACGCTCCTTTTCCCGATCCTCTCATCTCTCAGGCTCGCGCAACCGTCCGCGAGGTCGGCTTCGGCCTCATCCAGAACTGGCGCTCCGCCCACCCCGGCCAGGCTGCGGCCGGCGCCGACAAGGCCGGGCCGCCGGCCGCGGCCAAGGCGGACGCCACGCTGGAGGAGCTCCAGGGGGAGGCCCCCGGCCTGCTGGTGCAGGCGGCCGCGCGCGCAGGCGCGCCCAAGGACGACCTTGGCGGCGCTGACGCCGCCAGCGGCATCAACATCGTCGGCACGGCCAAGCGGGGAGCGACGGACGTGGAGCCCGGCAGCTTCCAGGGCCTGCTGCTGCGCGCGCGTGACCATGCCAGCGGGGCGGCCAAGTTTTCGACGCGACCATCACCGCCCAGGCCTCCACCTTCATCCTGGCGGGCTACGAGGTTGGCGGGCTGGTGCAAACACGAGGGTGCTTACGCCTGCTTTGGTCTGCTTTTCCTGATGGGCGTTACGGGACCTTGCTTTTGTTTGAATGGTACCGCAGAGGCGCCTGCGTAACCAACCGCTGGGTACCTACCAGCCCGCAACACCTCCCGTCCCCCGTTGCGCCCGCCACACTTCCTCCGTGCCCGAACCCCTTCCCGCCGGTCCTCTCACCGACCACGGCCAACGCGCTGTCCGATGCGGGTACATCGCCCTTACCCCCGCGTCCAAATCCGGCTCGAACGAGAGGGAAACGATGGACGGACAGGGTGCCGCAGCAGCCTCCGGGGCGGGCTCCTCGATTCTTTATGCAACCAGAATGCTGCTGCCGGTCCAGGCATGCCCAGGATTCGGAAAACGGTAGGCAAATCAGCGACACTGCCTTTCACGCTATGCTGTCTCAACATGCCGAAGGATCGAATGCGCAGAGATTGACGCCTGGACGAACCAGCCGGTCAACTCATAAGCGTCAACTTTGTGGCTGTTGCAAATGGTTAGACCGGCTTCGGTTTTTCGCTGCCACCGGCCCAATCATAGCATCGGAAGGCAGTTCACGAAGCGGCTAATATCACCCCTTCTACTATTGCTCGCGGGGCAAAATCACCCCCCATAGCATCTACTGCAATTTTCATTTACACTCTTTTAAGGACTAAAAGGATACTGCTCGCCACCAGCACCAGCCCCGCCGCCCACCAGGTCACGTACTACGACCTGGGCGTCGTTCCCCTACGTAGAGCGGTGGTCAAGGAGGCCCTGCGCCTCTGGAGAGCCGCACCATCGGCACGTGGCAATAGGCACATTTGCTTTCGTAGGTATCTCCGACAGGACGCACGGCGAACTCTGCGCGCGTATGCTTCCCTCTCAGACAATTCAACCGCCCCTTCAACCACTTGACTCTTGACCCCCCCCTCACTCGACATGCTCAGACCCCCCGGCCACGATGACGAGCCTTGTGTCAAGCAGGAAGGCGTGTATCTCGTGCCGGGTGTCTCGGTCGAGAAGGTGTGCTCCCCACTCGCACACGTAAATCTCATCTTTATCAGAGCCTGTCAAATACCTCGGTATTACGGATCTTAGACAGGTAGCTTACATTTGGCAGCACGTGGATCTGCTCTACAATCGATTTATCCCTGGCATGCATCCACAACAAGGCAGCATGACGTCAGTGCCTGGCCGATGCTTGCACCCTGGCACCTCGACTCAATGCAACGTCGCCATTGCTCCAGGCTATGATCCCTGTGCGGCTTGTGCCCCATTGACAAGGTGAGCCAGCCAAAACACTTCTCATGCTCAAGCGCCCCAGGGCGCCGACTGTTCACCGCGCCTACTGTTTTCGAGGCACGATGCCTACTGGACCCGCTCCCTGGAGTTTGCGCCCGAGCGCTTCCTGCCAGCGGGCTCCGCGCTGGCTCCCGCCACCGGCGACGCGTGACGCCCTGGCGCGGGGCCGCGATGTGCATCGGGTGGAGGTTTGCATGAACGAGGCCTGTCGCGCTGGTGCGGCTGCACCAGCGCTTCAGCTTCGAGTCGATCCGCGCAGTGGGCCGCCTGGGGGCTTGGCTTGTGGGCTGGCTGGGCATCACCGTGGCACCACGCATACGGCAGCACCGTGCGTGAGGGGTTTGCAACGTGTCCCGTGCCGCGCAGGGGCGTCCACTTCCTGCCATGCCCTGTCTGCTGCCTCCCATGATTGCGCACCCGCCCACTGCCTCGCATGATTGCCTTCGGATGCAACGGCCCAGCACTGTGCTGCCTCGATTGCAATTGACCCCATCCTCATGCAGGTGCCCCTCAAGCTGCGACTGGGCATGACCCTCTCGCCGGTTGACGGCGTCTGGGTGCGCCGATCGCCCGTTGTGGCGAGAGCGAGGCGCCGGATGTGCCGACTCGGCGGCAGCTTGAGCTGCGCCGCGGCCTGTAAGGAACCAGCCCTGCGCGCCGGTTTATTTTGCCGACGCGAATGGAGGCGATACGATTATGGACAAGATTCCGATGACGGTTCAGGGGCACAAGGCCCTTTCCGCGGAGTTCGATCACCGCACTGCCAACGAGCTTTCTGCCGGTTGACCCGCGCTGCGCACTGCCGCCTGCGCCCTGATCGGGCGGCTTGCCTGCAAACGCAAGGAACGGGGGTTGGGGCCGGTCAACCTGCGGGGTACCCGGGGCCAATTTTTACGACCTGGACGGGTAAGCTGTACTGGAATGCTCGAACGAGCGTCACAGCCACTCCTTCACCAGCTTTCACGGGCTTTGCTGTTGAGGAGGGCTTCCTGATGCTCCCAGGTCACACTCACTGCAATTCACTATTGTTCGACCACGTACGTGACCATCACGTCGGAGCGCAACTCACCGCGGGACCTGTACACCACAGCAGGCTGGGACCATTGGCTTCGCCTTGATTTTCTCCTGCGCCTGATCCAGGTACGTATCGGCGCTCCCGTGAGCGGAATATCAAAACTAAATGCCATGACTACAGTGCAATTGTGGTGAATACTCCCGTTTGTATAAAAACTGATCCAGGGTACTTGGGGCGGGTATTAAAAAAAAAAACAGCGAGCCACGGAGTAGCTCGCTGATGGGGATGGTTCAAACCCTGGGGGATGCCAGCGGCAGGCAACCAGCACAGAATGAGTGGACGAGCTGGCCCAACCCCCCCTGGGGCATTTGCTACCTTGCTCGCATCCCTCCTCAGGCGTTCACAGGCCGCGAGCCGCCTGATGATGAGTAGACGGCGACATCTCGTCGATCCGCGACTTGAGCTCGGCAACTTCTCTATTCGAAAACTGCTGCATTCAGCCATACCCCGTCGGGGCCACGAAAGCGCAGCGCCTGGCACACGGTGAACTGGTGTAGAGGCAGGCATTCGCCGGGGGAGGAACAGCTCGCCCTTTACATGATCAACAGCAGTTTTCCGCTTGGACATTTGTGAACATGCAGCATCGCACGCGGTTCTCGATGACCGTTCCTGACCGCCAGATCGGCGCCGACTTCGCGGTCACAGCGTTTCTATACGCGCGCTGCAAGCGCAAGGTACAAGCGCGTTCGTCATGTCGCTGAGCGCTACTGCATGATATGCTGCAAATCGTTCTCCAAAATATTGTTCGAGCCGGGCGACTGATGCGCCAGACGCAAGATGGCCAGAGCCGAAAGGTTCTTCCAGGGCCGCCAGACCCGCACGAGCAATGCGGCAGTCGAATAGTGGGATATTCACTTCACTGCGTCCGCTACGATAGTTACGATCCGTTCGCGGTTTCGCACCGTCATCGTGCCACATCGATTTTTCTCCGCCCAGAATTTCGCGCTGTCGTTAGCGGACAGAACGATACCGCCCTCCCCCTCCCGCCGAAGTCTTCAACCTTCCCGCCGCCATAGGGCACGATCGGATCGGCGTCGCCGCTGATCTGCAGCAAGGCCACGGCGTGCCGGACGTGTCGTCATCTCGATGTGACGCATGACCAGCTCGAAGCGGTGACCATGGCCGACAAGATGGCGGTGATGAATGGCGGGCTGCTGCAGCAATATGACTCGCCGGCCAATGTCTTCGCCAATCCGGTCAACATGTTCGTGGCCAGCTTTGTCGGCAGTCCGGCCATGAGCCTTGTGCCGCTGGAGGTTGCGAACCAGGATGCACGCACGGTGCTGACCAGCCTGCGGCAGCATACTGGCCCTACATCGATTCCAGGACGTAAACAACCGCGGGTATACGGCCCTGTTGGAGGGAGACCCTTTATCCAGGGCACAGACCGAGGCGCGTGCAATTGACCAGTCTTCCTCGCCCTTGCTGCCAACTGCGCTGGGGCAACGCTTAATCTGCAATGCGGGCATGGGACTCAGCCGGGAGATCGGTGAGCGCCTTAGCCCAGGTGACCGTCGACGAAATTGTGGATCGAACCGCGGGTTTGGTTTTGCGCAGGGTGACGGAGGGCTACTTCATCGGCTTGAGGCGCAGCTCCGGGTCCAGCGTAAGTACCACTAGGTTTAGTGAGTCGAGGGATGTATGAATAAGCTGCCACTGGGGCAGCGATTGAATGGTCTCCATAGGTAGGTTATAAAAATGCCACCCGCAGCTTCGCTCCTTGGTTGGGCAATGGCCCTGCACCAGTCAACACAATCGCCCCCGTAGCTCAGCTGGATAGAGCGTCCCCCTCCTAAGGGGAAGGTCGTGCGTTCGAATCGCGCCGGGGGCACCACCCATGCAAGGCCATCGCCGCCCGCCAGAGAGGCGTTGCTGCACGGCTTCCGGCCACCACCGATGCCCACTTCCCTCCGTCACTGCCCTCGGCCACCGCCGTTGCGGCTGCTCGCGACAGCCTGAGCTCTGGAGCTATGTCACTTTGCACCCGGTCTTCGACGCCTGTGGTATTCAGCGGCCGCTATTCCGCATTTTCCGGCCGGGGGATGGCGGGTCGGGACCGGCGCGCAAGCGCGACGTGAGTGCCGCATGATGCCTTGAAGATTTCCCGTCTGGTCCGCTCCGATGTCGAACAGCGTTTCGCGGCGATCGAGCCGACCTTCCTGGAGTTTCTACCGATGCGTGCATCCACGAGGCGAATTGAATCTTTTGTTGAACTGTCCAGCTCATTAACCCCTCCAATCCCTGCATACCCCAGGGCATGCTTACGGTCCTGGCAACCGATGGCCAGCCAGGGCTGCAGGTGCATGTGGGGGGCGCCTGGGTGGACGTGCCTGCCGCCCCGCGCTGCTTCGTGTGCAATCTGGGGGACATGCTGGAGCGGTGGGTGAATTCATGTGTGCCTGTGTCTGCGAGTGCGGCGTGGTTCACCTGCGCTTGCTTGCAATGCACGCATGTGTGTGTGTGTGTGTGTGTGTGTGTTGTGTGTGTGTGTGTGTGTGATTGTGTCGTGCGTCGTCTTGCTCATGCACGGGGTAGGCGGGATGCTTTCCTTCCGTCGCTATGTACTAGAATCAGCCAATACAAAGCCCCGTTGTCCCAAAGGCATGCCCCCTGTGACAACCAGACTGCAAGGGGCCCTCCATAGCAACCCCGCTGGCCACGCCACTGAAGACCCCTAGCCTCTGTGCACCTCTCCAAACCGTCAGGTGACCAACGGGCTGTACAAGAGCACCCTGCATCGCGTCGTCAGTACTACGGCGCGTGACCGCTACTCTATACCTTTCTTTTTTGAGGTGCGGCCTGTGCGCGTGCGGAGACAGCTGGCTGCTTTCAACGTTGCGTGCACCTAGCGGCTCACATTCTGCCGCCGGCTCCTGCTCAGTCGCGAGCTTTTTGCGGGCTTCAGGAACATCTTGCGGACCGATTCACATCACCACGCTAGGCGCTCCCCCTGCCTGTGAGCCTGCCTCGCCGACGCCTTGGCCGTAGGCCGGCCGCCGCTCGCCACCTCAACCCCAGCACCGCGGATCGCCGCTCGCTCAGCTCCACCACCCATCGAGCCTGCAAACTGGTTAAGATAGTGTTGGAGGCGCCCAGGCTGCGCAGCGATGGCCACCCCATAGGGTACCTCCGCCGCCTTTTCCGAAGGGCGCAATTTCATAGAGATGAGATGACGGCGGACAGGATCCCGCCCCCGACGGCCATCACGGGAGCGGGGCAACAGCGGCAGCGGGGGCTGCGGGGGCAGCGGGGGCAGTGTGAACAATAGCAAGGCCCAGCAGGCGAGATGCATGATTGCAGCGGAGGGGTGCCTGATGGGTAGCAGTACGTCCGCGTTTGCTGGGCCCTGCAATTGCCTCTCGGTGTGGCAGTGCTGTCAGCTTGGTTATTTTGACTCTGTGTGCGTCAGCGCCGCCCTACCCTGACGAGTGGCCTGGCAGTTACATGGCTATTTCAATTCGCACGTTGGATCAGATGCCGGTTCTCGCGGTCCACATCGGAACAATTTGCTATTTTTGGCGCCTTTTGGTTCGGCATTCTGCACTTCATTGTACGGCGCGAGTGCTGTTAATAAATACGAAAGGCGTGAGCGGTAGCCAGGCGTGCTGAAGCAAACGGCTGCCGCTGTCTCTGATAAATCGTTCAACGCTGGGCGTACGCGCAGCGCTCAGCGCCAAGAGCAATGAGCTCGCTCGTGATTGAACATAAGCCTTTGACACGCGGCTAATTGAGGGGACAAGGCTTGTAGGTGACCGGATCGAGTCCATCGGAGCTGAGCGTGGTGTCTTCTCTAGCACCTGTGCGTGGCTCCCATACCATGCAGTTTGTGCGCTTGTCCAGCGCCGGCTGCCCCGCCAGTCTTCTTGCTTGAAACCCACAAGTGCCGGCAGACTATGCACAGTCCTAATGTCCGTTGAAATTCAGCATTCAAACAAAGGTAAAGGGATGGCCAGACCCACGCTAAGATCTAAGTATACTTGAATCCCTCTGGTTTTGTAGCGTAGTTTGAGCCGGGGCAGCTGGTAGCTTTCAGCAAGTTGAGAAACCGACGAGCACTCTAGCCAGCGCGCCTGGGCTCCCGACCACACCTCAAAGCAAAGATGGACGTAACCCGTACCCCCCGCAGAGGCGCAAGATCCGGAGGGTAGCCAGTATACAGCCAGGCTCTTTTCGATGGGCAGTGGTCAGATTGTCCGCTCAGTGCAAAGGAGAGGCTGGGCCTCAGCCCAATTGCGAACGAAATCGCCGACTTTGGCGACCGCAAAGCATGTATGCGTATGCGACTCCTGCTCGGGCACCGCAGGCGAGCAAGCAGATATAGGGCTGGCCCTTAGACCTGCCTGAGTCTCACACGCACATGCGAGCTGCGACTTGTTTCCCGTCCAGCCCGCCAAAATAGTCGCCGGTCGCTGTGCATGCGCATCCAACTGGCCACCAGCCGGCCGGCGTGCGCGCAGCGGAAACGCCGGGACGGCGGCCAGATCGGCGGCCGACATCAGGCGAAACTGGTTGACCAGCGGCACGTAGATATTGGCCTGTTCTTCGGGCCATACCGCATCGACGCGGGAATGGATCGCCCCGACAAATGCCTGAAGAACGGCTTGGTCCCGAACTGGGAGAAGCTACAGCCGCCACCAGCACGACGCTTACGTCATCCCCGCAGGATCGACGCCATGTTTGATGGTCTGGATCAGGGCGTTGATCGGGTGCGCGCTATCCACCGTCACTGACCCGTTGCGGATGCCCGCCAAGCGGTGTCAGGCTTTCAGTTTCCAGCCCGATGCCAGCAGACGGTAGGTCACCAAGCCCCAGAACGATATTCGCCGCAACCAGTACCAGAATCGCTCCCTGCCCCTCATCATGCTGCGCCCTCAACCAGCAACTTTCAGCCGCCCATGTCGTCGGACCCCACCAGGTAGTACACGGCTATGACCTGGTCCAGGGTGTCGGGCATGTAGTTCGCGCAGGCCGCCCATCTTGCCCTTGTCCTGCTTCGTGGTCACCTGGGGAAGAAAGTTGTTTGAGAAGGCTCTGCATGCGTCAGCAGTAGCAGCATGAACAAGCAGACCAGCCAGACGCAAGCATGCGGCCGCGTTCAGTGCCGCTGCAGTCCAAGCAGCGGTTGCATCCGGGGCGCTGAAGGCTGCACAAAATGACGCCTGAGAGTGAGCAGCGCCGTGCCTCGGCTTGGATGGCCAAGGCCTGTGACCTTCCAGCACTTGGTCAATTCGCTGCCGATGAGGCCGCTGTCCATCGCTTCTTCAGAAGTGGACAAGACCTGAGGCCGGCAGCGTTGGCCAGGATGGCCAGGTGCATATGGCAGGCGAACGGCATCGCTGTGCCAGGATGGCACACGGCCACCTTCAGGCTTCAGCAGTGAATGCCGGTGGCTGCCTTGGGCGTTTGGAACATCTCACGGCAGCAGCAGTAGCAGCAGCAGCAGCAGCGGCAGACCGACCAGCAGCAGCAGCGGCTGCAGCAGCATCGGCGGCGGCAGCCACGACAATGATAGTGGCAGCAGCAGTGCCGGCGTGACGCTCACGGCTGATCAGAAAACCGCCAGAACAGCGGCCCCACCAGCCACCGAACACCAGCGCCGACGTGATGCCGCTGATGAGGAAAGCGTAGTTGGGTGCAGTCCCAACGCCAGGGGTCCGGCCAGATCACGATGGCGGGGCCATCGCCGGATCCTAAGAAGGCCTGTATTGAGAACTGCAAGGTGCGGGGGTGAGCACCGGCAGCGCTTGGAATGGTCACGTTCCGCTGGCCTGGGATTCCACTCCAGCTTCATTGTCACTACCATTCAGAAATTGAATAACCTCATGAAAACTGAGGGAGATTTAGCCATCTACCAAAAGCAGCTGGAATCTGGCATCTTTGATGAAGCACATGCCGATGGTCCGAACAAATACCTGAAGAAGAAGTAGCTGCATGAAAGGAGGTCAAAGAAGTTGACCAGTCTGCGCCATATTCTGGCCAGCATCTGCTTCAGGACTCATGGGGCCGCTATTTTAGCGGAACTAAGGCGTCTTGTTCGCAACAGGATTGTACCGGTACCGTTAAGGTATCCAGCTGGTCGTATACCGGGTTCCGGTTTGACCAGCATGGCCTACCAAAAACTCCATCCTGCGCTACCGTACGGGCATCTTCAACATTGAATGCCCCTATTTTGGTCCGGCGTAAGGCGCTTAAGTAACCACCAACACCCGAGGTGCAGCAGCCATCATTAGGCTCTAACTGCGCACAAATCGACAGACGCCGTTGGGGTGCCACACCGAACCATGCGCCTCCTGTTGCAGATGGAACAGGTCCATGTCCTGCCCCAGCCGGCGGTGGTCGCGCTTCGCGGCTTCCTCCAGCCGGACGAGATGCTCGGCGAGCTGTTTCTTGTTCAGCCAGCCGGTGCCATAAATGCGCGAAAGCTGCTCGACGGCGAGTGGTAGTTGAGGCGCACCCTCTGGCCCCTGCAGTGGTTTGAACGATAGGTAGTGCGAAACGATATTGCGCGCTCATCCAGCCGAACAGCGCCTTGCCAGGCTTGCGAGTCACAACTTCATGGTAACATAGCTCCTAGTTTGCATCATCAGAAAGACCAACGACTCAGATAACAAACTCAGAAAGTAGCATATCAAAGATGAAAGCCCTTTCCGCAGCAGTACCCAGCACAGCAGATTGTCATTCCATTGGTGCAGTCCAACGGGTCTGCACAAACGCCAGGCGCGGGCCTCCGCCATGTGCCAGACCGTCTGGAACAGGAAGTCGCGCGGCATCTCAAAGTCGGCGTCAAACACCGCGACATACACCCAAGGCCCGTCCTGCAGCCAGGCGAGGGTGGCTTTCAGCGCAGCGTTGACAATGATACAGCCCGTTGTGAGAGATCAGTGGCGCTGTTGACCACATGCGTTCTTGGATAGCTATGAACTTGGTCACAGGCCTTGCAGCAAGAGCGTCTATGCTGCTATGCGTGGAGCCATCGTGGTTGGCGTTCACAGACCTGCACCGCCCGCATGCCGTTGACCATGTTTCCCGCTTTGTGCCGTGTTGGCGGGGCGATCGGACCACCACGCACGCGTGGCCGGCGGCAGCCATGTCGGCGACCTTGGCGTCGATGCGGCGCTTGATGTCGTCTCGCGTTGAGTCGTCGCACACCTGCAGTGCAGGTTTGCAGGAGGCTCGCAGCTGAGCAGGTTTGACGCCTGTAAAGCAGGCGTGCTATGGCAGATCGCTTGTTACATACAGCATGACCGCAAGCAGCACTGCCGGGTAGATTCCTGACGGCTGGCCTACTGAACTCAGCGCCTCTCGAACCCCTCGAAAATCGAGCATTGGGGCGAAGCCTCCAACGCCGACGAAGCCCTGGACCTCATCTGGATGACCAACCGGTCCCTCGGCCATCCATGCGGCACGCCCGCTCGATCACCACCTCGCAGTGCGCCTCCTCATTGTACATCGGCAGCTGCACAAGCACGAGCGGGTAGCCGTTGGGCAGCTGCTCGTAGCGCGACACCAAGCTCTGAGGCAGCGCATCGTCGCCTCCACCGCTTGGTGCACGGCTTTCATGACGCAGATGTTCGGCCGCCAGTCGGCGGCCCAGCGCCTTGTTCGCCGCTGCTGCGGCTGCGAGCGACGGCTTGGTGCGCGGGGTTGCGCTGCTGCGCTCGCGTGAAGAGCGTGTGCGTCCGGCCGCAGGACTGCTGCCCGAGTCTGCGGCACCCCCGTGCCGCTGTTGCTGTTGGTGCGCAGGCGAGGTTGGGACCTGTGAGCGTTGCCATGATGGACGCTGATGAAGCCCATGCTGCTGTTGCTGCTGTTGTTGCTGCTGCTGCTGTTGCTGCTGCTCCAGCAATTCCTGCTGCTGCTGCTGCTGCTCCGCTGCTCCTGCTGCTGCTGGATTCCTGCGGCAGCTCAAGCTGCCGCCATGCTTGGCCGATAGAGATAGCAGCTGCAGCCGCGACGAGGTGAGAGCGCTCGCCGCGCGTAGCGGGGTGGTGCTGCTGCTCGGGCTGCTGCACGAGCTGCAGCGCATGGTTGGTCGCTTAGGGTGGCGGCCGCCGCCGTCCACGCACCTCTGCCGGCAAACACGTGCACTCCTCGTCTCTGCCGATGCCTCTGTGCTGAACCGACATGACGGCGGAGCCGCCGTCCGACGCCGCGCTGTAGAAGATCTTGTCCTGATCGGCGATGCCGACGGTCATCGCGTTGACGAGGATGTCTGCGCCCACACGCCGGGTGGCCCGGCACAGGTGCCAGCCACACCCAGGTCACGCTACCACAGCGATCAGGGCATCAACACTGACTCCACAGGATCAACGGCACCGCGAACACGCCATGGTTCGCATCATTGCTGGCCGCGGATATAGGCTGGCGCCAGCGGCTGGGACGCAGCTTCGGATCCTGGTCGTCAGGCGCTGCTCATACGGCGGCGTCCCGGTCTCCAGGTGCGGCGCAGCCGTTTGTCGCTTGCAGGCGGTGTGGCCGCCACTGATGATCGTATAAAGGAGTGCAGAACTCAATGGTGAACCCGCTGCAATTGACGACGGGGCATAGAGGGCGCGACTGCAGTCGGTACTGCGTGCAGCGCGTGGAGTAGCCCAGGTTGCGTGGCCGCGGCATGGCCTTGCGCCCCGAACCAGGGCTCTCGAGTTTGCAGCTTGGATGATTCAAGTTCCTTCAATGACATCACAAGCAAGGCAGCGTCGCGTGCAGTGATCGGAGCAGCGGGCGGCATTTCAAACCGCTTCACCTGCTAATAGCGTTCAGGTCTTGGTAAGTACCCATATATACGTTCGTCTTGGGTATCACGCGATCCCTATGCCCCGCATGCAAGAATTTCGCGGTGTTTACCTATGTGCATCACCACTGGCAAGCGAACGGGCCGTAATGCTTGTAAAGATTTAGATAGCAACTGCTTGCTGTAATGTTGTTCTGCAACCACAGAAACCGTCGTGCACTTGCTGCCAAGCGGCAGATGTGCCGCTGCTTATCCCGCGGCATCGAGAGACGGCAGGCGCCTTTCAATCGCAATAGGTTGACGAGAAGAGCCGCGCACGTGGAGCATCGTGCACAGGCGCAAGAGCGCCGTGCTCGCGCCGCATATCGCCTGGCTGACTCCCGAAACGCTCGTGCGCAGCCTGACGGTGGCGCATGAGAATTGCCGTCGGCTTGCTGCGGGTGAAGGATTGATCCATCGGGTGGTCTAGGCGCCACGCTATTTGCCGTTCGTGATGAGCTTGTCGAAGCAGCACCGTCCTTTCTTGTCGCAGAGTAAGAACGGCCCTTCGACAAGCTCAGGGCGAACCCCTGTACCATAAGCCCCAGACTAAATGGACCCCGGCATGGTCTTCAGCTTGCGAGCTTCCGTACCGCGGATGAGTCAGCAGCATGCTCATCGGCGGCCTGATTACCCTTCCGCTGATGCGCGCGCCGCGCGGACTTGGATTAGGCGTGGCGCCAACGTCGCATCGATGCGTTTCCTCATCACCGCGCTTTCCGATTTCGAGCCGCGTTACGCGCCGGGAGAGCATTTCTGGTATTCGAATTCGGGCTATCAGTTGCTCGGCTATGCCGCCGAAGCGGTCGACAAACGGCCGTTTCCGATGATCGTCCAGCAATCCAGACTCAGACTCCGCTCGTGCCTGCCACGACCCATCGTGCATCGGGCGCGCTGCTACCCAGCGCCGCCCCTGGCTGTCAACGGCAGCGACCGGTGCACAGTGGAGCTGGAGGAAGGTCACTCCTGACCCGCGCAACTGGTTCGTGCTTCGACAGACGAGGTGTGGTCTGGACGCTGCCATGAGCGCGAAAGACTCCTCGACCCCATTGCAAACAGCCAAGCGAATAGCCCATGAAACACATCCGATGATGGCTATTGCAGCCGATTTGGGCCAAGATGCAGTGGTGACTGCCACTTCGATAGGAGTGCACACTGTGTCGAGCCGCCCGACTCTCGTTTCACGAGCGCCTCCCCGCCCTACCCCCTCCACACACGCAGGGCGGCATGGTGTACCAGCCGCGCAGGGAGCGGAAGGCAGCTACGACGACTTCTTCCCGAGCGCCTCGCTCAAGTATCGGATCACTCCAAGCCTCGACGTACACGCAGGCTACAGCAAGACCATCATGCGCCCGGAAGTGGGCGACCTGGCCGGGGTGTGGTCGATCGCCTATGGCGACGACGGTAGCGTGCTGACTGCGCCCAACGTGAACCTGAAGCCGGAGTACTCGGACAACTTCTCCATTCGCGCCACGCAGTACTTCGAGCCGGTGGGACTGGTCGCCTTGTGCGGCCTGTTCCACAACCGAGACGGCGCTGGCGCGGGAGTCGGCTACGACGGCGGTGCAGTACTTCATAGCCTCTGGCTTCTACGTGGCTGGTGATCCACCTACGAGGCCAGGGTACAGTTTCTGGCACACAGGGATATACTGAATTTGATATAGAAGGCCTCGGACTGATCCAGGCCGACCTGATGGTGCGTTAGTAAAAATGAGGCGCTTGTGGGATGAATTACGTAAATTTCTCTTCGTCAACTTCTCCGCACGCTGCTTGTGATGTGATTTGTGCGATTACGAACCGAACAAGCCAGTGAAAGATATCTGCATAACCCCACACAGGCAAGATATCAAAAGTCTCTCCGCTTGTTTTGCCGCGTAATGCGATGCCGGGAAATTGACCCCCTGCCTGCCGACCCAAAGACGTTTGCCTACGCCTGGCTCAACACCTGGGCAAGCATCACCTGCCTGCCCAACTTTGCGCCAGACATCCAGTGGACGGTTCGCTCGCGTGCTGAACGAGCCGGATACACAGGCGGCGCTGCGCGCGCTGGTGGCGAAGCTTGGAAAATGATGATGGTTTCGTCTCCGTGAAATGACTGACTCACCAGACGGCAGTTCGACCAGGTTATTGATAGGGTAGCATTGTTCAGGCCAGCCGCATGGTTCTTGTGGCCCTGGCGTGCGAGTGGGCGCATTGATTTCTGCAACCATGCGGCTTCCAGCTTGGCTGGTAGATCGGGATGGGACGCGGATGGTGGCATCGCGAATCTCTCTTCACATTCGCGTAGCTGGCGACACACAAGGGCTCGACGACAATAACTGTCCACCATGGACGCAATTGAGGCGCTAACGCTGGAGACGCGCTGTTCATCGTGCAGGGCAGAACGGTAATGGGCCAGCGGAGGGCGGCATGACGGACGTAACGGCTTCTACCTCAGCACCGGTCGGCGCATCCGTGCAATGACAACGCGACGGCTTCGCTGGTTCTTGTGCGCCAGCACGTGTAACACACCGGCCTGCCGATCGACCCATGCAAGCGAAACATATGCCGACTCGCCCCCTCAACTCTCCTCTGCCGTGTGTCAACCCGCCCGCAGGCGACGGATTTGTGACAGCTGCTGCCACCATATCCGCCAACGGCTCTCCGATCCTGCCGGGATTTATCGCCGACCGCGAACCCGACCTGATCCGCTGCATCCCGCCGCGCAGCGACGATACGACCGGACTATGGCTGCTGACCCACGAACGGTTGCGGCATGTCCCGCGGGTGCGGCTGGTGCTCGATTTTCTGGCAAAGGAACTGACGCGGCTGGCGCGGGTGTAGCTTTACTGATCGGCGCCGCGGCTCAGGAGGGCCGCTATCAGTCGATGGGTTAGCCCACGGAAAGCCGATGGGGTGATGCGGATGGGACTGGTCATGCCTAGCCCATAATCCTGCTGCAGTCACTCAGCAGACCCGGATATTCCGAGATGCAGCGCCTCAAATTAATATGCAGCATCAAGCTGCCGTTACAGTACTGGTGACCGTTCGATTTGCCGCAGCCTCTCACGCGCGCGCGTTGTGCGATGCTTTCACCTTGTCTGGCTAATGGGGACGAGCTGCGACCAAGGACGACCTCAAGTCCGTACGTCGATGCGGCTTCTTTTGCAACGGCCGGGGAGACCTGGCATCAGCGACAGACGCCGGTGGCCGGGTGGTTCTCGAGCGTCATTCGCTGCCAACAGCATGGAGACCCATGACCAGTGCTTCGCTGGATGCCATGAGACTGGCCGGTTTGTGACGCTGGTCCTTTCAATCTGCTGCAGCACTGTGATGCCGCTGAAGTGCTGCTTGCTGCAGCCAAGCTGCCCACCGCCACTTTGGACGACCAAAAAATCTGCTCACCACGACAGAACATCTCTGATGAGCCACTGATTGATGCGTCTCTTGCGCCTGTTTTCCGGTTTCGGGCTCGCCTTTGCGACCAGGCGAGTCCGAAGAAGCTCTCGAATATTTCCACCGCTGGCGGAGGCCTCGAAGCCTTTGCCGCGCGACCAAGCGCCTCACAGGCGGAGCACAGAGCATCCTGGATGCTCGAGCAAGCGCGGCGTTCTGGGCGAGCTCATGTCGAGCCGTCGCAGGAACATCTGCTGGATGCGCGCGGGATCGGTGGTGGCGATCCCCGGTTCGTTCGCGAGCCCCTTCAATGCGGTCTTCACCGCGTAGTACTCCTGGTACATCGGGAACAGCTTGAATCCGATGTAAGCAAACACCCCCACCACCGCCATGACGATGATGAACCCGAGCAGGGTGATACCCCGCTGCCGCCTGGCGATGCCGCCGTGGATATTCATGGGCGGCAGGGACGGCAGGGACGGCAAGGACGGCTGGGACGGCGGGGACGGCAGAGACTGAAGGGACGACGGGGACGGCAGGGACTGCAGGGACTGCCGACCCGACGCTGGAATATCACTTCGGGAAGCCTATGCGCATGGCCGACTCGCGGTCAACGCAAGGCCATCGAGGCGACCAGGGCCAGTCCGACGACCCCAGTTGGCAGCTCCCGCAGTTGCCCCGATTGCCGCTACACCCATACCCACCTCGGCTGGAAGTTTCGCCAGCCCGTGTGTCGGACGCCGCCTCTCCGTGAACGCCTGGTCGTCGCCGTTGACCGAGAGGCCGTGGCCGCTGTTGTGCATGGACAGACGTGGTCGGCGCTGCGCCACCGACGCTGCCACGGCGATGCGCAACAGCCGCGTTGCGCTGCTACGCCTGACGCTCGGCCCCAGAAGCCCTCGAGGCAACTCCGGACTCTGCAAACGTGGCAGGCGCCACTGCCTCAGTCACTGTGGGCATTTCGCCTACTGCTCCTGATAGGCCGCAGCCCTGCCCATCGCAGACGCAGCGCCTGCCTTCGTTGGCGAGGCATCTGCTTCTGAACGGATTCAGGTCGCTGGCGTGGCTGCTGAGCAGAAATAGGGGTGGAGGCAACGGCTGCGATACCTGCACACTGACAATACTTTTGGCCGACGTTGGCCAGGGATTTATTAATATCGGTACGTACTTCTATCTGGGAGGCCCGGACTTTCAACAATGGCAAACTCTGCTGCATTTTGCAGGATCAGCCATCAACAAAACCAGGAAGATGGTGACAAAGGATGCAATAGCGGAGCTGACCGACCAGACCACATGCGAACGCGGTTATCTGCTAACGTTGCTTCACACCCATCTTAATGATGCAGTCCTCGTTGCGTAACTGCAGTGCAAGAGCACTGCATCCTACAGGGAATGCTCTTCCTAAAGCTTAGTGGCCTCTGCAATTAATACATTTTGAATCTTTTGTGGTGCTGAGCACCGATCAAACAAAATCTATTTCCCTGTAAACCACGATTTCTCCGCGTATTGTTGTCGGCATGGTGGACGCAAAGGTCTACGAAGATTTTCGTCTCGGCTACATGAGACGTAACTTTCTCATTAGTACCTTTGCTGGCAGGTGTGGGCTCGCGGGGTCGGTGGAAGGTAGCGAGGCGCCAAACGCAGCCGGCGTTTCATGATTTCAGGGCAGGATGGCAAGGAGCGCAGCATCCGCTACATCGCCGCCACGACTACTGGAGAGCGGCGCTGCACGGCGCAGGAGTTCATGGCGCAGTTGTTCGGCGACCTCGGCGCGCTGGTCGCGGATGAGGACGAGTTGCGCACCATCTGGAGCGACCCGGACAGGCGCGAGGCCTTCATCCAGCGCCTTGCCGACCTGGGTTACGACAGCGAGCGTCTGGATGACATGCGGCGCCTGATCGACGCGCGCAACTCCACATCTCCTCAGACGTGTGGTCCAATGTTTGCGCAATGGCTCATGGGGCTGGCGACGTGGTGTCACTCAAGTTTGCAGCCATCTCAAACCTGATTGCGACCCTGCTAACTTGGAACTGCAGTCCGCTCCCTACCGGCGGTAACATTACGGCATGGGCGGTGCCGCCAAGGCTTTATGAACATGGTGGGTGGAGGGTCATGTTTGCAGCAGACTTGGCATGTACATGTCACAGAGCTCGTTGATGGACTTGACTTTGAATGTGAACAATGGACAAGATGCAGCACAGATTCCCGAGAACGCTCAACATCATTTTTACCGTGGTCTTCATCCTCGTCCGCCCGTGATGTGCACCGGATGAATAAAGCCCTGCATGCCGTCGGTAGTTTCGGGTGAGAGGCCGTTTTTGGGGCAGTTCGGCCAGGATGTCGGCGGCAATTTTCAGGGCGCAAGCACGCAGGATTAAGTAGAATTTTTCGGCCGAATTGCTGCTAGCTTCCACCAAGCGCTGAGTGGCAACTATGCAACCGGTTCAGGTACCTCGCAGACCTACACCAATGGCACCGATTATCCGATCAACGACAACAGCACGGTCGAAAGCCCGATCACGGTATCTGGCCGCAGCGGCAATGCGCCCAGCAACACACCGGTGGCCGTGGATATCCGCCACACCTATCGCGGCGACCTGAAGGTGGATCTGCTCGCGCCGGATGGTACTGTCTACGTGCTGCACAACCGGGAGCCAGGGCGGCAGTGGAGGGCCGGGGGAAGGAGTGACTGGGTGGAGTTGTCTGCCAAGTGTCACCGCCAATGACCAGCTGCTATTTCTCCAATCTTCAAAATGGCTCACTGAACTCTGCGGTGCAGACCAAGACATGCAGCGCCTGCTTCAGGCGGACTTCACACCCTGCGACTCCTTGCACAAACGCGCGCACGCTGACACACAAACGCACACACACACACGCACGCACGCACGCACGCAGCACCACGCGCGCTCCCACCATCCTCACCGACTACGCCGCGACGCCAGCAGCCGAATATCGCAAGGACCGGATACGCATCTTGGCGGGGTGGAACATGCTGGCGAGTCATATTGACATCACCTGATGCCGGTCCGCGACGCGTGGCGCGCCGTCTGGACGACGCCATTCTTCATCAGCGTCGATTTGCCGGTGCCGTTGGGGCCGACGATGCCGATCTTGGCATCGGGATAGAATTGCAGGCTCAAATTGTTGAGCGTCGGCTTTTGTGCGCCGGGATAGGTCTTGGTCAGACCTTTCATCACGAAACTATATTGGGCGGCCATGAAATGCTCCGGTAAAAGCTGGGCCGCGTCGGCGGCCGGGAGAGTTGCGCGCCGGTTAGCGAATGGTCGCCCGATTGGCAATCGCAGCCTGCCGTTGGTGCCCTGCTCGTCAGATGCCAGTGATTCTCCAGCGTTGCGCCATCGGGCGAGCGCGACAGATTATTCCCGAAAAATGACAGTTTTCCGCCTCCGCCGCCCATCTCAATTATTTTTGTTACTGATGCCAACCAACAATGAGTGCTAGGGCGGGCTGCCAGGAAGTACCCCCCCCAAAGGGGTCTGTGGTCGTAGTGCTGCTTAAACAACCTTCACAGTACAGCGTGCCAGGCTTTCTACTGCTGTCACCAGCAGGATGTTGTGTATTCTGCCGGTGGTTCGAGGTGGCTTGATCGCGCTTTTGGTAGAAGGATGCTACTCGCCGTCGTCGGCCGATTGAGTAGTACTTTTACCAGTTGTAATAAAAGGCTGTAGTCCTGTAGCAGCTTGGCAAGCAACTCTGTGCAGTAAAGGTTGATGCGCACGCAGTGTTTCGCGCCGTAATGTAAACTCGCCCGTGGGTACATGATCGGTGAGCGGTGACTAGGTAAAACAGCGATCGTGGAAGGACTTGCTTTACGCATTGTCAGCAAAGTAACGGTATGTTTGATAAGCTGGGTGCCAACTGCGTGGCAGCTCCAGCCCCGTAATCAGGGATCTAGCCGGACCCACCGCCCTCAGCAGGCGGACCCCCAAGCCTCGCAAACAGCCCCCCACCCCCGCTTGTCCGCCGCGAACCGCGTCGGGATGCTGGCTCTGGTCATCGCACTGGCTGTACCTGTCCAAGCCCAAGAGAGCACTACGGGCGGGGCCAGGGCACCGGAACGGCGCCATCCGACGAATCGTCGTCAGCGGGTTCGCGCCGCGGTCGACGTCGACCCACACCTCCGCGACGCGGGCTATCGGCCATCCGGCGGATGCTGCGCCTGCGGCGCCGAGGTCCACCGTCGCGGCCTTCTTGGGGCTGCCGCCGCCGACGCGCGGCCGCCCTGTCCGCGCCGCTGCCCAGTCGCTTTGCAACGAGCGCGATCTCGGCCCGCAAGGCGCCAGATGACCCACGTGCGCTGGGACGGCGGCAGGGCGGAGGGGTCGCGTTGAGGAGCTCCAGGTACTGCCGCTTTCCGAGAACGCCACGATGCAGGGGGCGCCGCAGCTGCCGCACACGCAGCCTGGGAGGGGCGGGCGGACATGGAGGCGCGGGCGGTTTGGGCTGCTGCTGCGCCGTCTGCGCCCGGTTTCATACGATCCAGCACAGCGAATGCGGCGGCAAGGTGACCCCGAAAGTGGAGCAGGGAATGCGTGGGTGCAGGCTGCGCCGCCCTGGTCACCGCACCAAGGTTCAGATGTTCGCCGCATGGCCGTGAGACGCCGCGAGTAGAAGCTGGGCAGACACGCTGATGTTTTCAGGTCGGAGGAAGCTTGGGATCTGCGGGAGGGTTGGAAGAGGGCCAGGGGTGTCTAGTTCGAGTGGATGGTGGAGGATGTCGGCGACAGGTGGGCAAACATGTGAAGCCGATGGTAGGAAGCGCATGGCTCGCCAGCACGTGGCTGGAAAAAGCGGCCCGTGCGACGGCACCTGGCTGCGTGCATGGGTGCCACCTAATGTCCGGCCGGTGTTGGCCACAGCGCCTGCTCCCTACAGTCTGCGAAAGAAGCCTCACCAGTCACTCAGGCGGCCCCCTGCCGTCCCTCCGCCCACCTGTCCGTTCCTGTGGTCGCCGTCCCTACGTCAGTAAACCCCACCCCCGCCCGCGCCGGCATGACGTCATCATCCTGGGCGCCCCTGATGCCCTTGGGGGCGATACCCGTGCTGAGGGTGGCATGCGAAGGATTAAGTGGATCGAGGGGAGCAATTGGCCGCCGCTTATTTTAAAGGTAATCTGGTGGAACTCTATAGTTTTAATAACAATACCGGAACCATAGTTGCCAAAGGTGTTGTAGATTCCTCCAATGATGCTTATGGATTTTATGGCGTAAGTTTCTCGCCGGACAGTAAAAAATTGTATGCCAGTAACTGTGCCGCAGCGATCGGCCTGAAAGCAAGTACCACATCCTGTTGCTTGGGACTCAGTAACAGTCCCGGCCCTCACGCATGAGCGCTGGGTTTGTTTTGCACTGTGTGGTGAGTGGTGGTTGACCTCAGACAACTGCCTCGCACAATTTGGAACATTTCTGTGGGGTTTTCGCCGCGACGACCGTTTTTGAGCGCTCGGGAGTGGGCAAGGGTCTAGTCAGCACAGGGCACAGCCGTCGTGTCCCAGATTGTCCTGTCCCAGATGCTGCATCCAAGGTAGGCACCGCGATATTCAGGAGGATATTTGCTGGTGCACGCGGCAGCTCACGCGATTCTGATCCGCAGGGGCTGGTCACCCAGCTTCTCAGGGACTCCACCGGGCGGAAGCTGCCCGGGCGGCAGCGCAGCCGGCGACGGCCGCTGCGTACATGCGTTCGTTGGCGCCACGGTAGGGTGCAGCAGCCGATCGGCATGCCTTCGCGCAGCTTGAACTGTGCGATCGACTTCTTCGCCTTGGTCACGACGGGCTTCTGGCCGGCGATGAGTTCCATCTCGGCAGCGGCCGATTCGACCTTCTTCTTGTCCTGCGTGGCTTCACCGACGCCCATGTTGAGCGTGATCTTTTCGATCTTCGGCACTTCCATCGCATTCTTGTAACCGAACTTCTCGGTCATCGCCTTGACGGGCTGGCCCTGGCCGACGCGAAGCGGAACTCCGGTTGTGTTTGAAGGACACGAGGGGCGTCGGCGGTGATTGCAGGAGCGCGCCGGCAGCAGAGGTGGCGTCGTCCATGCTGGCCGTTCACAGCGAGGGCACTTGCGCCAACATGCGGATCAACACGGCCTCCAGATGATCAGCGTACCTGTCGGCCGAGCGCGATCCTGACGTCGTAATCAGGCACAAGTCAGCCCGGCACGATCTGCGTTTGCCCCTCTGCGAGGTATGGCGCTTTGGGTCGGAAGAGTAGCCATGCATAATCGGATTGAGCCAAGGGGTCTCTGCCACCTGCCGACACTCGAGTGACGGGTGCGGTCACGTTAGATCCTACGCCGCACTATGTGGGACGACGACGACTACCCTGGTAACGTAATTTCCGTGCTCACTTCAATAGCAGGCCGTGACCCCGACAACCTAAAGCTAATCGAAGATTACGTTAGCTCTCGGTTAGCAACGGGAGGTATATCCGTTTCGGCAGATCGGTCTGCCTATACTTCGCTTCGCAACCAGTCAGGTCTTCCAAGCGCCCCAAAAGTCGACGAGACGCCATCGCCCGATGCTGAACGGCAGGCGCGAGCACCTTGAAACGCACAATCTCCACATCCAGTGACATTATCAATAACCTCGCCGAACAGACGCAGAACACTGAGCTGCAGCTCAATATCTGACCAATAACGCGGTTCATAATGTGCAGACAGACCTACAGAATGCCCAGCATGAGCATGCGCTGGAACACACGCACGCAATCCGTACCATACCCTAGGATACGCGTAGATGCGGTATTCTTTGGCCCGACGCCGCTGGCGCCCTAGCCTTTGTCCACAGGCTTGGCAGCATGCTTGCCGCCCAATGACAGGCGTATGTCAGATCCCTGTCGAATTGAGATATGCGGCCGATTTGAAAAGGCCTCCAGGGTTTGTCCAAGTTCGAATCTCAACAAAGAAGACGCCGCCCTGCTGAAAGAGCAGCAACAACAGCCAGCAATTGGTCGCTTCTTGGTCTCGCGCTGGCCCGCTTTCCTGGATGCCCGCTGAGTCGGGCAGCAGATATTCGAGCAGGCCGGAGGTCGGTTCGGTCATCCACATCGGCCCGCGCCAGCCTTCGGCATAGAGCTTTGGCAAGAGGCCGGCATGATCGATATGGGCGTGGGTCAGCAGCAGGAAGTCGATCTGTTTGGGGTCGAAAGGCGCAGTCTCAAACAGGCTTGCAGCCTCATTGGTAAGCACGCGCGTGCTCACGCACAAGCGAACCCGCACAACTGCGTGCGGGATCCTCAATGCAGAGGGTGGTCAAAGACTGGTGCACAGGCCTGGCGCTCGGACTCGAGCTTCATCCTTGGCAGCCTCAAAACCGCCGCCGCCCTCCGATATGCACCTGCCCTTGCAGCAGCACACGCTGCAACCCGCAGCCCGCGCCGCCCGCCCCCACCTGCACCCCGAGTTCGCCCCCAGATCCCTGAGCCCAGCCGCCGCGACAGGGCTGCGAAAAGTACCCCTCGACCCAAAGCCCCTCCAACCCCTCCAGCGCGCGCGCCGCCACGTGGTCACACGCGCTTGACAGGCTCCAAGTCACGCTCCCGCCCCGGGCCCCGCCGCGCAACACGCGCCTGGGGCCGCACTCTGGCGCCGTCGCGAGCGTTCGGACTGCGTGTGCGGGAGTCCGCATCGCCGCGCGAACGAGTGGGCCTGCCCCGGGCCTCTCCGAGGTCCCGGGTCGTCAGACTGAAGCCTCGCCACCAGTGCGCGACCAGTGCCGCGGCCACGACGATCTGGCCGTCGAGCCGCGGCGCGCCGCCGCGCTCGTCGCCGAGCGCGCGGCCCGCGGCGGCCTCCAGCAGCTGGAAGGTGACCAGGCTGTCGAGGGCGTCGAGCATGCCGCTGCTGGACACGAGGGGGCGGGCAGGTCAATGGTCATCTTCCACGCCAGGCGGCGCGCACCGCCACGCCTGCGCGGGCCGGCCGCATGAGACGGGGCTCCGACGCGCTTCGGCTTCGAATTTACCGCGGTGCCCGTCCAGTTCGCCGCAAGCAGCCTGCGTAGGTGGAAGCTTGCTGAACAGCGAGTTTTGAGAATAGTTGGCACCAATCTGTAAAAAAAGTATTGACGTAATGATGGAGTTGGCGCAAAGTACGTTCCAACACGGAGGGCAATCCCATGTTCAAGAAGACCAAGCACATTGAAAAGCGTATGTCGCAGCGTGGCATCAGCCAGGCGACGCTGGATCTGGTCCTCCGCTCGTGCCGCCAGGTAATTATTACAGGCACTAAAATGCCTGTTGCCGAAGAAACCATTATGTGCGGATAAGGGCGATGGATGAGCCGATTGAAGGATCAGGTGTTTATTCTGGTCGATCAGTGCAACTTTAGAGCGGGCATGTCCGCCCCATAAAATAAATAATACTTTTCCTTACCGGATTTTCCTTACCGGAAGCGAAATACTTTAATCACGGCATCAGTAAAGCGTTCCCAGCCTGGCGATCGATCGCCTGCAGCAGTGCAAAGCACCACTTATTGAGGTAATTGAGGTACTGCCCGTCACAGTCGGGGCCTGGTTGCAAGAAGGGGCATCATGGACAGCACCAGATCTGACAAGTGGCAGCTTGGGTGAGGCGGGCACACGGCAGCAGGCCTGGCGAGGCGGGGCCGGCCAGCCTCATGGCTTCTCCCAGCCCGTAGCCGTAGAAGCATCCACGTCATCGCCAGCGACTGCAGCAGGTAGTGGGTCACGCCACGCCCGCGGGCGCCAAGCCAGGCCAGCACACGCACACGCACACGCACACGCACACGCAGCGCACGCAGGCATCGCACGCACACGTGCTCACACCCAGCATCATGCACGGCGCGGCCCCATTGATCGGGTGCCACCCAAGAAGACAGAGGCCTCGTCGCATCAAGAACCCCACCGCTCTCGTTGGTCAGCCAATGCACAGCCGCCGCGTGTCGGGATGGATCGCCGTGGATTCGCGCAGCCTGCTACGCGCCATTGCGCGTGAACCCGAGGGTGATTGACCGCAGCTCCAGGGTCTCCGCCTGCCGAAGGTACCTGGACGGTTAAGTTTGAGCGCCGTCGCATACGTGCCAGGCGTGTGAGTAGTGTGATGATCATATATGCCCCCTTGCATGTGTTTCTGTGATGTATGTGTGCAGTTATGTGTGTGCATGTGTATGCGTGGGTCGAAGTTGGCCTTGATCTCTTGTGAGATATGCGTGAGGCTCGGGGCAGTGGATTCTCCCGACCATCATTGTTGGCGCTGCATGCAGGACCCAACAGATGGCTTGCCCAATTATCCCTGCCCGTCGTGCCAGACCTCGTGCCGCCCGTGCATTGTCAGGGCAATGCTGGTGCGCATCGTAGCTGTCCTCGCAGCACTGCCAGCCATCCGGCACACAGTGCAGCCCCGCGGATAGCACACCTCCCTTCCTCACCTTTTGTCCCCCGACTCCAGGTAGAGGCTGCAGTAATTGCACACGGCAAATGCGTCCGTCCACCCCGCCCAGGTCGGATCGTGGTGATGACGAAGTCGGCACCGACCAGCGCTTCGCGGCTGTCATGGAGTCATGGTGATGCCCAGTTTCAAACCCGTGTGTTCAGGGCTGTGCACGATCGGCTTCACGCATTGGTCAGTGCCGGTGGTGTGTGTGCGTGCATGCGTGCGTGCGTGCATGCGTGCGTGCGAGTGTGTGTGTTTGTGTGTGTAGTGTGCTGTGTGTGTGTGCGGTGTGTGTGGTGTGTGTGTGAAGCATGCTGCTTGTTGATAGCGTGTGGGCGTGTGCGCAAGCCCGTTGCTGCTCTGATGTGAAAGGAATGGAGTACTCTGTGTCAGGCCGCTTGCGTTACCGTAGCGGCACTTGTCCTGGAGTCTGGAAAAGTGCGCCGGCGCCCACTGCGGCCCCGTCCAAGGCCTGTACGCGCGGTCCATGGCCTCGCGGGCCGCGCCAACTGCTGCACCTTTGAATGTAGGAAAGTTCGGGTAATGACGCAACTGCAGCCTGCACGGCAGATGCAATGAGGCTGCACACGCTGATACCCCCCACATGGCGCCGCGGCGGCGCCGGTCGCGTGGATTTCGGCGAGAGGGCATCTCACCCTCTTTATCTGCTCCTCATGTCATGCATTCGCACTTCCGATACCTCGGTAATTGACGCGTAGGGTCGATAGAGACTGGCCTGGCAACCTGACCCTCGATGCCACAGAGCCGGGCAACGCCAAGCTGCGCTTCGACAGCAATCACTATGTGGGCATCGTCCTGACCCTGGCGCTGATGGCCGACTGGGTCTGGAAAACGCCGAAAGGTCAACCTGGCACCAGCTGGTAAGGGGTCATTCATTGAATGTTTTAGTGCTTTTTTCGTACTGTCGCACAGCATGGCGCACAAACAACACAGGTCGCTCTCACTGCAGTAGCGCACCCGTCATGACGAAGGGCTTTTGCTGATGCGTATGGCGCGTTCATACAAGCACATACTCGTGGTTATACTGACTCAATACTTTTGTAATGCACATTGCAGTCGCGAGATCACGCTTTGCTGTCACGCGTGCTCCACAGGCCATGATTCTGACGCGGGGGGCGTTGTTAGGGGCGTTGTTGGAATCTATGAAATTGAGTAGATGCAGTCATGGGAGCATGCTGGCTGTGCAGGCTGTGCGACACTTATGCAGCACGAGTGGCAGGTGCAGCAGCAGCAACAGCAGTGGTGCCTCTGCACTGGCCGCCACATCATCGGCCGGCAGCGTCGGTGGCCCCGCGACACCATGGCTCACACGGCTGTCTTCCAGGGCGGTTGTGTGCATGGAGGGCAAGGACTCGGTGCAATTTCTGCAGGTGGGCGGGGGCCTGCAGACCAGGACAGTTGCCAGACACCACAGAGCGTTCTGAAACATTTTTCGATCAGTGCCACTGGCTCGACTCGATATACCCTTTCGTTGGGCGACTTTCGATCGGCACCGGTGAATCTTCCGCCGATTAAAGAACAAACCAAGATCGCGCAGGTGCTTGACACGCTAGACACCGCTATCGCGCGAACCGAAGCCCTCATCGCCAAGCTCAAGGCGGTCAAACAGGGGCTGCTGCACGACCTTTCTCACGCGTGGCATCGACGCCAACGGCGAGCTGCGCCCGCCGCAAAGCGAAGCGCCGCAGCGGTGATGGCAAGTCAGCCACATCTTCGGCAGCACCTGAACGGCTGTGGCTGGACGTGGATGCGGCTGGGCGCCCGCCGGCTGCGGTGGGTCTCGCGGTCCAAGCTGCGGCGCCCAGATCACGTCGGTCTGATAGACGTCGATATCGGTTTGCCCGCGGCGCGGCCACGGCGGCAGTGGCCGAACTGGTCGGAGACGTGCCGGAGGCCCTGTCCCAGCCGTGGTGGCCGGCCCGCGCCTGCCGCGCCAGCATGATGCCGATGGGTATGCCCATGCAGAGCCAGAGAATGACCGCCCCGACACAGAGTGAAATCGTGGCAGGCATGCGGTTGCTGATGAGATCGAGCACCGGCTGCTGGTTGCGATAGGAGTAGCCGAGATCACCGCTGAGGCTGCGCCCAGGTGCGCCAGGGATAGGGTGGTAAGGCTTTGCATTGGGTGTACCAGCATTGTGTACAGATGGCGGTGTCTGCAACGGGAGTACGCCAATGTTTCTGCGACCCCTTCTGCACACTTGCACCATCTTGACCATGCCTCGTTTCACCTCTGCACACATTACTAGGGTTGAGGGTTTCGGGTGCCGGCTTGAAAGCCTCAATAAACACATCGCACGCACACATGCGCGCTCGCTGGGCGACGCGACGATCACTATGCTCGAGTGCAACGCCGCCGAACTGAACGGGGTCAGCTTTACCAAGGGCTGCTACGTCGGGCAGGAAAATACCGCGAGGATGAACTGGCGGCAGAAAATCAACCGGCGGCTGGGCAGGTGGCTGCCGTGCGACGGCCAAGGACAACTACCGGCGGGTGATGTGGTCGGGCAGTTCATCCTGACCGGCGTTACGGCAATTATGACATCTCTGCACCTCCTCACGCCGCGTGTTGCGGAGCGCAACAGCTACACCCACTTTCGCGGCATCATCCGGCGGCGGCTCTTCCGGTGGTGCTGGCGCAGCCAGGTGCGCCGTTCACGCGTTGATCAGGGGACCTGCCACACAGATCAGGATCATGACGGCCCGGCGAGCGAGGCGAAGGCGAGCGACGAGGAAATCGCCTATCTGTGCGAAGGCGCGAGCCTCTATTTCCGCACCTCCGTCACCCCCGCCGATGTCGTGTGGACCTATTCGGGCGTCCGGCCGCTGATCGAGGACGGGTCGGGAAAGCCCGAGGCCGCGACGCGTGGATACCGCATCGACCTCGACATGGAACGCTCCCCTGCTCACCCATCTCTGGCGGCGGCGGCGGGCGGCGAGGGGGCCCTGCACTTGGCAGTGGACGCAGGCGCGTGGGTGCGACCGGTGCGGCCGTAGTGGAGGCCGCCAGATACGGGCGATGACCAGGCGGGCACGTGGTGCCTGCCCAACATGCTGGACAGACACTGTGACATCGCCCCTATTCTCTGCCGAGAATCCTGGTTCCAGTGCTTGTGTGATGTTTTCAGCCTCGATCGTCCGGGATGGATGATGTTGAGATTCTTTCTTCGAAGCTCCATCATTAACTCTACTGTATCCAAACCCGAATCAGCTCCTAAACAAGTAAAATGCTTAGCATTATGGAAGTTACTTCGTCCATACAAAGCCCCAGGGGGTGCCAACTGCGCATACCAGAAAGCCAGCTCTCGCCTGACAGCCGCCGGCTTCGAGGCCCGCTCGCGGGCGCGGTTCAGCGCCGCCTGGCTGGCGCGCCCGCGGTCCCGACGAAGGACCGCGTGCTGGGACAGTCCGCAGCAGCGGATTCCACCCGCTCAGCGTTTGCGTGCTGCGCGATAGCCCGAGCGTCTGACAGACTGCGCCGTCGGCAGTGGCGCCAGCTCACGTCGCCGCCGCCGCCGCGCCCGACCTCGCCGCGCGCGGCGGCGGCGTCGGCGGCGCTGAGGCCGTACAGGCCCCAGCGCCTCGAAATCGTCGGAGGGCATATTTCCGCAGACCCCCGGTGCACGTCGGGGGTGTCGTAATCATCGCCAATACCGACAGTTCGGCGAGCGCCCCGCTGCGACGCGGCTGATGAAGGGCATCAGATTGTTCGGGATGCCATTCGGATTCTCGCCGATCAGCCGCTGTCGTGCGCGCCGACCGGGTTGAAGTAACGCAGGATCGCGATGCG